>JAPYZC010005017.1:0-11556 GCA_030522665.1 Ichneumoninae sp. A BG-2022a | reverse complement strand
CTGAACTGGTGTACATCAGGCAATGGTCCGGCGAGCCTGAACAGGCCGCCGGATTCATACCTGATGTGGACCTGATGAAAAATATGGCAGCCGGAAAATGTTTCTGCTCGGGCACTTCGATACTCACGTATTCACACACACACAAAGACGGTCGCGCCTCCCGGACTCTCATATTTTCTCACGCGTGATATAAAACCTATCTCACACCTATACACACGGCGTGGCTGACACAGCATAACGCACTCTCATTAACAACGTCCAAATTAATGCGACGATAATTTACATTCACCCGGCCCAATTGATGCGGTAATAGAAAAAAATCACACTCCCTGAATCACGCGCTAGAGACATCCGCGAGCGACGACACGACGAATGAGGCGACTCCCCGTGAAAGCTTCCAAGGCGACACTTTTCTAAACCCTCCCGGAAATGACTAAACTAAAGGCTCGAATTTTACTCTACAAACTTTCGCCAAAAGAAAAACCTTGATCGCCCACGCGGCGATAAACAAACAAAAACCCGTACGCAATGTCACACACATACTCCTGCTGAAACACCGCAGTCTCGATCCCTCCGGCACGGCCGATCGAAGCACGCCGCCGGTCACACATTATAATTTTTCCCACGCTCGGGATTACAAAAATCGCCATACACAAAATATTAATTGGTCGTAGCCTTACACAGACAAGAAAGACTCTTGGACGAAAGCTCACCGAATCGAAACTGAGAGAAACGCGACGAGGAAACGGTCCAGCTCGAGATGCCGTCTTCCTTCTCTTTTCCCGGAATCATCCTCGCGAACTCGGAATGTACGATCCGCCGACTCGGGCTCACAACGAGAAAGTGCCCCGAGTATCGACTCGCGATCTCGCTCGCTACTGTTACCCCTACCCCCCCTGCCTAATCATCACGACATATTCGCACAATTCCGGGCATTCCTCGGCCCTTTCCGGCACAGCCGAACGCTACGCACATCGCTGGTAATGCAGAGCTCCCTCAGAGGACAATCGAATCGTAGATCTTCTCAGATGATCATTTCTTCTCGCGACTCCAATTTCGACCTTCACGTCGAACTTTCTCCTCGATTGGTGCTCTCGTCCTGGCGTACATGAAAATTTCGTTACAAATAAATGACTAACTACTATATTTTATCAGCTAGGCCCTGCGGTGTCGCCTTGTGTGAGTCCGAGCCAACCGAAAATTACGGTGCAAAATTTGGCCGCGCTACAGTGTCTAATTGATTTAATACTTTTCAAGCTTCATGTCAACGAACAAATAGTACTGCGCAGCAAATTTCAGGTGTATCGATTCATTTGTTGCAAAGATGTAGATGCCACGGACGTCCGATGGGATTAAAATGTGTTAAAAAGATATTTCAATAGGCACTTTGTTATGTAAGGCATGAGTGCCTAAAAATTGGTGTGGATCGTGTTATTTTGAATCGACTGGGGCAAATAATTGTTGAACGAAGTAATGCTTTAATTGTACCAAGTAAACAACTGCTTCGAACATATATCACTATGAATTTGATAAACTGAACCATTTTCTTTTCTCAATGTGTAGGGATATGATTGCTACAGATAAAAAGTAGAGAGGCTTGACCTTACTTTAAACGATAAACGATGTGGGTTATGCCCGATCTTTGCAGATGTGCGATATCATTCATTTTTTTTAGATATTGCGATTTTCCTACCGCGCGACGAGGAGTACTTCTTCCCGAGCAAGGATTTGGGCGGCATTGTCCGGAACCGAAATCCTTATTTATCGCGGATCTCGGACGTGGAGGGCTAAAGAGTTTCATGGCTTACAACATTAACCCTTTCTCCGTGACTTGAAGGAGGTTAAGAGAGAGAAAGAACGAGAGAAAGAGGTGTTCATTCTGTACTCTAGGGAAGAACCCTGTAAGACAACTCGAAGAGCACCGTGTACCATAATACACAAGCAGGCTTTAAAAAGAACTACCAAACTTAAACCTTTCGACTTTCGACTATCGACTTTCGACTTTCGACTTTCGACTATCGACTTTCAACTTTCGACTTTTGACTTTTGACTTTCGACTTTCGACTTTCGACTTTCGACTTTCAACTTTCCGGCTGCAACTATAGGCCTAGATGATACCACCGCTGAACCTCTCTCAGCAATTACCGTAGAAAGCACTCTTTTGGGTAGGGGAGACCGTGGCTAATCGGAACACGAGTCAAGTCGGAACCGCCGCAGTAAATCAATGGAAGGTTTGCACAGCGGGTATGGCACTCCAAGGACTGACCTACGGTGGTATGAACTCTTATGCCTTAGAATGCCATACTCGCTGCACCAACCTCCGATTGATAGACTGTGGTGGTTTTGACTTGCCCAGCGTTTCGACTAGTCGCGATCTACCCAACTCGGTTTTCTCGTACACACTCAGCCGTCCCTAAATACTAGAGTGTCGATCGTCCGGTTTGACCATCAGACTGTGAGAGTACTGGCTTGAAATAATACATAGTGTCAGTAGTAATTTCTGCAGGCAACGACGATACAGATGCTTGTCATGCACTTCGTCATCGGCTTCCTAATTAGGTGTGACCAGAATCACGTATCCAGTGATGATCCGACGCTTCGTTCTGTGCCGCCCTATGTAGAACCACCCGAATTGATATTGGAGTTCTAGCTTTGATAAAATATTCACTCCCGACGGCTATCGATCTTGATACTATTTTCGATGAACATGGCGCGGGAAAGGTTCCTGTTATTTGGAGTTTTCGACGAGTTTGCAAAGCACTCGGGGAGCCACCGCTATACAGCGCTATATACTAGTTAGATTCGCTGGCCGGCAGTAGTAAAGGTCGAGCTCGGGTCAGACACGTTGCCATCATGGATTCCACAAAATAATTTATTAGGACCACTGACCGTCTGTATGACCAAAAGTACGTTTACGCGCAGTGAACACTGCGATTAGTTTGTTCCGTTGTATAATGTAACATTCATTTTTCAAAAACTCAGACATTTATCGCTTACAGATTCATTGCAGGTGCTTGGTAAGAAATATATGTCGAATGTCTGCTGTTAAAAAAGATATATTAGAAGTGCAATTCATCGAATAATCAGGCGACGTGATAGCGTCTAGACTCCGAGTGGTTAAAAAACCATTTTTTTTTAAAGCTACTTCAAAGTTGAATTGTTTTGTTTTTCCTAGCATTGTAGTTATACGCTATCATATTTTAAGCTGTTTTTAGTCCAATGCTGTCTTTCTCACCATAGAAAAGCGAAGCCATGCGTGATTTGGTATTCTCTATTACCATATAATAATTTGCTATTCAACAGAATACCTGTGGAGTTGCCAAAAATACTAATAGGTACCGGTAACCGGTTTTGCTGATGTATAACCGATGTATGTCAAGTTTATTATCGAATTAGTATTTTTTTCAAATATGTGTTCCATTTTTTCCACCATATACCCTTCTGGGTTTTTGCAGAATCCCATCCGGATTCTCCCTTAGCACTCCGTATCCGCACTCAGCTAAGCTACCTAACTTCCAGTGCGTCCGTAGCCGACTTATCTGCACTGTACTGCATTTGCCGGGACACAGGAAACTACGGAAAACCCGTGCCGGAACAGACGACCATATTCTACTGATCCTCCGGAATTTTTGCACTTGAGTAAAGTGCAGAAACACCAAAGTTTCAACAGAAAGCGCCTCCCGCACAACGGTCGATGCCCCAGCAAGGACACGGCTAAGCGGTCATCCATCCAAGCACTAACCCCGAACGATTGTGCTTGACTTGGGAGACCACCGCACCCGTGCGTCAACTGCGCATTCACCGCTGTCGGTCCTTATCGAATTAGTACAGGATCGATAAATTATGACAGATCGGTGGATACTTCAAAAGGACTTACGATTATAGATCATAGTTTAAAAATGCTGTTTGATAATATTTTTGCCAGGGTAAAATTGGGATAAGTAAAAAATGTTACATACCAGTCCGACAGTTATAAACTGCTGTAGAATATAAACTCCACAGCCATTATTTATTAATACTCTACCAGCACCTTCCGATTATAGGTTATGGATTATAGAAACAATATGTTCATCAGGATAAAATTGGTGCATGTAAAGAAATGTTACATATCAGTCGAACAGTTATTAACGCTAGTGAAGTTCATTATCGAATTAGTATGGAATCAATAAATTATTGCACATCGGTGAATGCTCCAACAGGATTTTGTGATTATAGCAGCGAGTCCATATATACGTACAAACGGCGGAAGTAACCGACGTGTACCTGCCGAGGGTTCGGGAATTACGATCTCGCTTGGAAATTCATGGCCGGCAACTCGGACGGAAGAATGGAGAGCAATTAATGGGCGTCATGAGTCTTCGTACGGGCGTGCCCGACCAGAGGCGAACCAGGAGCAGCTCCAAACGTTCGACGCTTGCTCCGCTCGCACGCCCGATCGCGAGATCCACGAACCCGAAAGACCCCGCCGCGTTGCTGCAATGGAATTCCCGTTTTCGTGAACGTGCTCTGACTGACCGATCAGAAATTCATGTCGCCCGGGCCAATATCCTCGTATCAAAAATATCGAACTCCTAGATTCCTGCCTCTCGCTACACTACTTCGTCTATCATACTTTTACGCTCTCCCGATTTTTTCTTCATATTTCACCGGTGTCTCTCACCGACGCGCTCTCATTTTTTCCTCCACGATGAAACTTTTAGGGAAGTCTTAATTTGTCACTGTCCAAATCCCATCGACATTGCCAATGAAAACCATTAATTGCCTTTGTTAAAAAAAAGGACTAAGTCCGCGTTGTGAATTTTAACGTCCGAAAGAACCTTTGCCCTTTTACGTTTTTCTTCGTGAATCTCTCCATTTAGGAAATAAAATCATCTCACTCCTCTCGAATTTCGCGGAAACAGCTCGGAGAGTTTCCGTGCCTGCGGCTTCTAGCCTCATTTCCGGGCGTCATCTTGGCTACAGTGATTCCCCCACAAGAAGAGCCCCCAGCGTGGTAAATCCCTTTGATTCCGGAAATGCGCTTGCTCCCCGACCTTCCTCGACCTCGAAGGGAATGTGTACTCCCTCCCCCTCCTGACCCACCCCCCATAGAACCAGCACCAGTAGAATCCAGCACTGAATTCACAAACTCAAAAACCATTGGGGGGGGGGGGGCTTTTCTTCCGGTGGTACCGAGAAATTTCTTGGTTGTGGAAATCCCGGTTAAATCCTTGCTAAAATGCTCACGTTTATTATATGTGAGCAGAGTGCTGAACGGCGTACTGGGTCCGGGTCGTATAATTTCCGGAAATCTCTATTAAATACACAGCGGCGAGAGCGAGGGAACACCGGTGAAACGGAATACCGGTGGGAGGGTCTTGGCTCTGCGGAGTATGAAAACCGAGAGAAAGAGCGAGTTAGCTCGAAGTTAGGTCCAAGTCCGATAATGTACCGTACGACGTTTATTAACTCATTTACAGTCGACGAAGGTTGAACCCATAGAGAAACGGGGTACATACTGCGAGGTGGAAACAGGAAGTGAAGAGTTTGGAATAAACAGGCCGGTCGTGCACAACTGCAATCTTGGATCATATATATGTGCTATATAAAAATGCATGTTTATAAGAAGAGAGACAAGTAGCCCGGGCTCGCTGCAGTCGTACCCCAGGGACGACGAAAGTACACCTGGTGGTTAACGAACTGCCGGCAGGCAAGCGGAAACGGCGGAAACCAGGGGTGACGACAGCAGCTAGGGGGGTTGAAAGGAGTCACCCGATGTGCCTTGAAAACGTGTCGCTCGATAAACTTTCTAGCTCCGAGTGGTTATACACGCGGACCGGGTTTCTGGAGTGTCTGGGGAGAGAAAAAAAACAGTCGCGAATACGGCGCAACGCGAAACCCGAAAGGAGGCCAGGGGGAGGAAGAACAGGAACGCCGAGACGAAGATGCAGTAAAGGAAAAAGCTGAGAAAAATTGAGAATAAGAAAAGAGCAAGAATGGGAGAGGATGCTGTTGATTTTTCAAGCCGTGAGAAACAAGTGAAAGAAAGTGAGATAAGTTTATTTTTCAGCACGTAAAAGTTATGAGGGCGGAACGAACGGGGCACGACTATCGCGAGCCTTATGTCCTCGATCGATGAAATCGCGATTCTATGGGATTCGATGATAGCTTTGTGATGTATGCTTGCGAAAATATGCTACCTGTGAAAGTTGGGGCGAATGTGCTCGAATACGTAGTAAATTTCGTGAATTAGGACATGGAATGTGTTTCAGGTGAAAGTGGCGAATACGTCCCGGTCATATATCATCCATTTACGGGCTAATCGGGGTGGACCATATTCGACACTTTAGTCCGAAATGCAATAATCCGAACCTTTGAAATACGAACATAAAAACAGAATTTTTTTCAAAATCCATATGTATAACCTTTCATGTAGGACATAGAAAGTCCTTTAAGGACCTTTAACGTTCTTTAAAGTCCTTTAAGGTCTTTTAAGATGTTCAATGTGTTTTAAGGTTCCTTAGGTCCTTTAAGTCTTTTAATGTCCATGGCTATACAGTACTTTTGCAGCAACGCCTTTTTCGTAGTACTGATAATATTTTGAAAAAAAATCTAGCAAAAAAGTACATTGTCAATTAAACAATGGTTACGAAATATAAATGATGTGTACTATGGAGGAATTCGAAATTAACCGTTAACTACTGGTTAAATGTCTAATTTACGAGCCGCTTCGAGCCCAATTTTTTCATACACTACACAACCGCTAAGTTTACCGCCCGGATAAGTTGGACAAAGCCCGATTGGATAAGTTGGATCGGCTTTTTCTTGGAGCCAGTCTATCTGCATGGCGGGGAGGCGAAATATCTCTTCCATTTTAGTTACTTGCTTATTAAATCATCGCTGCTCCAAGTTTTTGTACAGAAATTGAGAGTGGGCATGTATTAAGGTAGGTAGTGGGGAATCCAACTTATTTGGTCGGGCCTAATGGGCTTGGTTCCCGAGCATGCAACTTACACGGTCGCCTACACTAGTCAGTTCCCTCTCCTGCTAGACATTAAAACACGGAACCATTCGAAGAGCTTCTACTGTACTATTGTTATTACGCGGCTGCAGCGCGGAAAGTTTAACCTCTCACTCTGGACGAATAAAACGAACAGACAATTATGAAAAGCGTACTGTGATAATTGTCGAATGTAAATTCCAGTGCTCCAAATAAATTAGAATATATTACTCAGTTATAATATTGTAACGACTATAGCGATGAGGATTGGCCGAGACACACGATATTACATAGATGACCGGAATAGCTCGGTATGATAAATGACAACCGGACATACTATCGATTGAACAAATGACTACATCGGACTTTCTGAGAAAACAGACGTGTGACAGTTCGTGCTTGAGATATTTAGCTGCGATTGTACTAATAATATCCGCCCCAAAACCAAATAGTCCCGTTATTTATTCCACGAGAACGTAAACAATATAATAAATGATATATTTTTAAAATGTACTGTTAGAGTTGAGAAATATTCTAGTATGCTCAGCCTCAACAATTCATAAGAGATTTTAACCTAAATACGAATAAAATCTATTTCCCTCTATCATTTGTATGCAACTATTATTTTGTTGAATATAATATTCGATAAAGTAATGGTACTAATGACTGTTCATAACAGTTGTTTTACCATTCTCTAACTTTACCATGAATTATCAATAGTTATTACAGTTATTAAATTAAAACACGAGTTCCGTTCTTTGACGGTTTGGGAGGTTTTCACGAGCGTTTATAACCCGCTTAACGAGTAAAAAGAGCTCCACTCTTTTTGATCCGGTAAAGCGAGTATCAAAAGGAACAATAGCGTCAGACCTTGGAAGAATGTCTGGAGGGGTTGGGTCAGAGAAAACGCTTTGTCGTTAGTCGAGTTAGCGAGACGAAGGAGATTCTTCTCCGTCTTCGTTCACCAGTTGATGAGGTTTCTCGTCTCGCGTGGTAAGAAAAGCAGCGGCGGTGGTTGCACCAGGTGTTGAAGCTCTGTCAAACCGGTGTGGAGGGTGAGTAACATGTAAATCGCGTTAGTGGAGGGGGAAAAAGGTAGTCGAAGCCTCGCTTCCGTTTTCCTTCGTTAGTTAGCTTACGCTCGGCGAAAGCGTCTTCGCCCTCGATTCCACAGTCTCTGGCACAAAATCCGTCCATTGCCTCGCCCGCCCTAGCTGATTCACTTGCAAATAAGATCGATTATATCGGACGTTGCTCGACTCCCAATTGGAGGAATTAAAACGTTAGCTCCGGTGGTATAGCTGTCTTTCCCTCGATCGCTCTACATTCCGCTTGCGTTCCTTTCCGTCGATTTCCGTTCACCGTTTTACGATAATCCTGATCATCAATGCTTCTGCCGGAAAGGCTGATGAATATTGTTGTCTCTTGCATTATTCTTTATTATTATGCTGCTTTACATATTATCAGCATTATAAATTATGCTGCTCGATCAGAATAATTTGAGCATATCGATTTTTCGCCAAGCCTTTCGATGAGATTTCGCAGATGACTAAATGAATCGACAATGAAACTTTTGTATCGTAGATACGATGACGATTCCTTACTGTCCTGTACTCAGAGTTGAAGACAATTTATCTGATAACTTGCAAAATTTAATCGACTGTTGTCGAATTTATGACAATAAGATAATATCGTGGATCTATAACAAGAGCCATATGGTTTTAAAAACTTAGTAATAATTCTGTTTCAATACTCTTCAATTCCAAGGACGTAGCATAAAGGTTGCTTTAATGTGACAAACTATTTTTCCCAAAGTTAAAAAAAGTATTTCGTACCAGCGTCTAGGCTGCTAGACAATATTGATCGAAAAATGTACTTCTTTAAATTAGTTCCAATTTCAATATCGTAGTTAAAATTTCACGGATCGACTGCTGTTATATTTTCTCGAACCACTTTTACCTGTTTTGTCTCTTTTTTTAGAGGTACCAATGTCCACTATGGAAAAATGGAATATAGCGATCGCCGATTTCAGGGTGTTGTGTTGCCGGATCCATTGTATGGCTGCTTTCAATATTTGTGTGCGATTGTCAGCGTCGATTTCCAAACACGAGCAGCCTCCGCGAAATATATTTTCCGACTATAGTCGGGACAACAGGAATATGTATATAGGTCTACGATCAGGCATGGTTAAATAAGAATGCTGCAGTTTCCAGGTGTCCAGATGGCACTGCACAACGGCTGCTCAGTCGATGAAACTCGATTTCATTTCCCAACACGACCAGGTGGCTTCGTAAAATCGTAATAACCATAACTGTAATCGCGTCCTTCTCTTCGGTTTAACCGTTGGATCGGTCAATTGTAGGCTTGGCTGATTTAGAGAATCGTACAACAACGACGAAGACATCGACGGAGACGACGACGGAGACAACGACGGAGACAACGACGGAGACAACGACGGAGACAACGACGGAGACAACGACGGAGACAACGACGGAGACAACGACGGAGACAACGACGGAGGGATGTTTAGTGGAAATAAAACGAAAAAAGTGTGAGGAGCAGTGGTTCGATAAATATGACAAACTCGGGTGGACGATGAACTTTTCGTATTCCTCTTTGGTCTTTGTAGGCGATTGGGATGAAAAGGTACTGGATAAAGAGCGTGATGGGTCGACATGAAAAGTTCAACGGTACGCTTGCCGCTGGATGATCGCGATATTCCGCGTAAAACGATAAGACGATATTATAAGTTGGTACGGGCAGGAACGATGCGAACTGCGTCCCTCTTGCTTTTCCGTCGGATTTACTCAAGGATGAAGGTATCGTCCAGCGGTTAAATAAGTATATGAGTGGGGTAAGCTCTGTAACCAGTTAGTCGTGAATGCGCCAGGTCGTTTGAAAACGAACAGTGGATAAGGAGTGGGAGAGATGAGAATGCGAAAGGGGCAACAGGCATAATAAAAAGAAAAGAGAACGTGAACAGTAGCGGTGAGAGGCGACAAGAGAAGAGGAAAAGGTAGAAACGGCCAGTGCGAGCCAGACGTGATTAATCTACTCGTTTGTCAGTCCTTCTTATCCGATCCGGATTCAACCAGAGCATAGCAGCGTCTTTACACTCGTCTTCTTACTGAACAATTCTTTTCTCTCTCCTAAAAGCACGATTTTCTTATCACCGAGGGTTTTTTTGCTGTCTTTTTCACTTTTTCTTCCGTTCGAGCGACTGTCACTGGATACTACGGGAGGATTTCTCGATAAATTTCGCTCACAGATTCCTATTCAATCTCGAAGAAAAATTTACTCGTTACAGTAACAATGAATTTCAGTAGAGCCTTGCGTAATGAGTTGACTCGCATAAATTTACTTTTCATTTTGTCCTACGCACATATCGCACCGAGTCGGGCTCAAATTAAGCGTACGATCTTGGTTCCAAGCTGGCAACTTGTGCGGGACTTCGGCATTGAGTTGAAGCGAGTATTATCTCGTACAATACTGTAAAAAATAACGATTGTTTGCCGAGCCAAATATTTGAAGAAACCTTGATCCTATCTTCACTGCACCATCCTGAGCAGTGGCGTTGCTGGTTATTTGGCAATCCGGAGCGAACCTGGCTTGCCAGTTGTTACAACTGGCGTTTGTTGTCTGACCATTCTACGGTATTGCTCGTCTTTTAACAACTAGTGAAGATTTTAATTGAAAGACAAGCATAGATCTAATTACATCAAGTGGATATTCTCGGCTCGGATTTCAGGACATTTTTATTTAAATTAAGTGCGGTATATAATTATTTGAAGAATATCATTGTTCGGTATTCTAATAGTTCAAACTAGTACAAAAATGTTTGTGACATAGATACAAACGTGTCAAGAGAGGCGGTAACATCTCGACGTGAAGTTCTTAACATTTTTGCTTCCTCAAAGAGGAAGCTATGTTTTCGTGAAACATTTTTTTCGAGATTTTAATGTCAGCGTACTAAAAATAGTCGAAAACGTCGAGAAATGTGATTTTTAGCTTCCGTCCGGATGTGTGCGTGTGCGTGTGCGTGTGCGTGTGCGTGTGCGTGTGCGTGTGCGTGTGCCGTGTGCGTGTGCGTGTGCGTGTGCGTGTGCGTGTGCGTGTGCGTGTGCGTGTGCGTGTGCGTGTGCGTGTGCGTGTGCGTGTGCGTGTGCGTGTGTACTTTAAAAAAATGTTAAGCGAGTTGATCGAGACGCTACCAAGTATGGCTACTTCAAAATGCCGGAAGTGGATTCTTGCTTCTCAATTTTCTCGAAAACGAAGCATCCGATCGGAATTCCGACGACACTTTTATGATATATATAGGATACGAGCTATCCAACGCGCCTAGTTACGATCATAACTGTTAAGTAGATGCTGAGATACGGTAATCGTACCCCTCACGAGGTCTGAAATTATTATAAAAGTGTCCTGTAATGTGAGTCCTCGCGTCCACTGCGCATGCGTCCGCCAGCTGACTCATCTTTCATCTCTCTCGGATTCACATCAGCGCAGCACTTTCGCTCTACCCATCTCTCTCGGATTCGCATCAGCGCAGCACTTTTCGCGATTCAGTTAATCGCTCG
>JAPYZC010005012.1:0-14223 GCA_030522665.1 Ichneumoninae sp. A BG-2022a | reverse complement strand
TCACGCGAAACAATAATGAAGATAAGATACGTAGAAAACTGGCCAACCTAAACTTTTCGTACTGTCCGATTATTAGGTCGCGTATGTAGTAACGCTTGTCCCATTCTTCGGACACTATATCGTCGGTGTTTTAACAAAATTCAACAATAGAAAATAATTTAGGCTTAAATCTTGTGTAACTTTTTTCTGTGCATCATATACTGTTTGCAGTTACGATTACAAGTAATAATGGATTTTCAATACTTCAATACGGAATAAATCAGATCAGAAGATTGGGACGTGTCCGAACATCGGTACCGTTACCTTACAAAATATTCAAAAATAAAACAAATTTTTAAAAAATGTCCGAACGACAAAATCCGCGAAAAATATTTTACGTCAAAGAATGACGAAGAACCCCAATTTTTTCAGTTTTAAGTAATTACAAAAAAATGAAGAAAAAATAAATACATAATTCATGCGCCGGAGTTATTCGGGACCGAGTAGATAAAAATCGCAGGGAGATCAAACTCGGGAGGGAAGAGATCTAGTATCGCGGTGAGATATCGGGTTGGAGATCGGATGGGCAGATTGGCTCGGGGTGCTGAAAAGGAGAAGCCACAGTCGTACGGACGGACGGGCGGACAAATATCTCAGGATCCATCGAATAATGTCGCACGAGCTGAGGTCGACATTCTACAACGTCGCACGAAACACGCTTTTTCTTCTTTTTTTTTTGTCATTTTTTATCAGACATCGGAATATTCTAAAATCCATTAGCAATGCAACATCGTGGTTAGTTGACTATTTGAACATGCTAATGCGGTTCCCTGTCGCCCTCGCGCTGCAAGTGCGCTCCCAAGAACCTCGCGAGGTTTCGACTCGAAGCAGCTCTTCTCGGAGGGTCTCCAATCGCGCGGATGCATCAAGAATGTTCGAACCGGACTCGAAAAACCGGAGGCCCCTTATCTCTCTTTTTTCGTCAATTTTTATTTTCGCTTTTTTTTATTCTTGTCTTTTCTCTTCATAAAATTATCGAGCAAGCTTTCGCGACACCTGTCGCTTTCGAGTAGTTCTTCGGGACAGCTTTCGCTTTTTGCATAGCTCGACTCGTTAATGCTCACGGTTAAAGAGCGATAATTTTTTACGCTGTACACTGTATCGATATGAGGATTTCCTTGATAAACGTGGTAACGAAGCGGAATATGCTGAGTGGTTCGGAGATTCAAGCCGGGGATAAGGGACAACCAGAAAAATTATTTTTTTGAGGGGAACCGTTTATTTGGTTTCAGTAAAATATTTATTTCATTTAAGTAACTATTTTAATTATTTTAATAGAAATTATATATAGTTCGATAATTATTATTATTATTATTATTATATAATTAAAAGTCGTAGTGGCAAAACGGATTTATTGCCAAAATGAACATGTATACAGTTATCGTCTTATACTAATTTTATACCAAATGATAATTTTCACCTTGGTAAAGGGTCATCGACCTGGGTCCTTCAGCCCGAGATTTTCTTTGGTGTTTGGAAGGTTTTTTTGCTTTTCTTAGCTTACGATTAAAGGATTTGCAGATTTTATTGCGTGGTTCTTGGTATAATAGAAATGATCATAATTTATATTATTTTATTATATTGCATTATATTATATTATCGGCACGTTAGGAAAGCATCTTTTTGCGACACGTAAGATCTGTTAATAATTTCGTTGGAGCACCGTTGCCAGTTTCTACGCCTTAAATTATCCGGGAAAGTTAAGAGCATGTGAAAATCTTTCCCCCCGAAAACCAAAAACTGTAACCAACTTTTTTCACGGACGCTCCCCTCTACGGTCAAACGGAAAGTGTCATCGAAAGCTGACGTGTAATCGGATTTAGATGACACTTTTGTTTTGACCTTAGAGCTTAGCACCGTCTGTGAAAAAAAATGACTACAAATTTTATTACTGACCGTGATATTTCACCTGCTCTTGAGCAGAAGGCTCGCTTTCTTCTCGAGCAACGTCGCGAGTCTCTTTTTAGATGCGTCGGTAAATTTCGGTTCCAATTAGAACAACGAACGGAGCGAATGGCAATAAAGCGGCGCGTTGCCGATGCGAAATCGGACGCACGAGGCTCCGGCAATTTTAAAGCATATTAAACAAAATTATCATCGTGACTGGTGGGATTTGCTTCCAAAAATCTTCAGAATCCACATTTGCCGAAACATTATTTGAGGACACTTAACATTGTTTTTTACAATTAATTCCTAGAAGGCTCATCACGGCTTTTTGAGAACTCTTTTCATTAACAAATTCCACTGAACATGTTTTCCTATTCAAAAAAAGTAAAAAAAATGTCTGCGGCCATAGAATCAATGACTCTTCCTCGACGATGCGAAAGTTTTACAATATTACGATTGTGTGCTTATTATAAGTAATCTTAAATCGTATTATGCGTAGTACGTCGAACTTTCAACCCTGCGCCCTCCTACCCTTAGTGATCATTAACTTTTACGCTCGTACCGATTTAACGACAATTTAATATTCCTCCACTCGAACCCGGGTGACTATTTACGAGCGCATAATCGCTCGTTCATTAACGTATGGACTCCGGGCAGCGTATAAAACTATACCTCCGCGCCACTACATCGGCCGGCTCCGTGTGACTAATAATAATACCACGAACGTATATCTACGTGCGCGTGTATGAATATTAAATTAATCAGTGCTATATGCCAGCGGAGAAGGAGGGGGAGAGGGGGCAGATCAATGCATATTTACACTGCGTATATTCGCGGTCGAGTAGTTTAGAAATTCAATATAATGTACGTGTAAAACGAATGACGATGTCCCTCGAACGAGATTGTAGAGCACACGATACTGTTGTCACTGACAGGTCGCAATTTTTGAAGAATAAAATTATATGTTTAAAAATTTACCTGTACAACTGGTACCATTGTTTGGCCGCACAGATGGCCAAAGTATTAAAAAATACTCAACGTACAAAGTACAAAGTACAAAGTACAAAGTACAAAGTACAAAGTACAAAGTACAAAGTACAAAGTACAAATCACAAGTACTTTTTGTACTTGACGTACTAAGTACTTTTTGTACTTGACGTACCAAGTACTTTTTGTACTTGAAGTACCAAGTACTAATTCCAAGTACTTTTCGCAATCGGGTCCGTAGCGTTAAGCGTTATCCAGGCTTAGGAAAGTAATTGGCACGTGCCCCCCCCCCCCCATTTATTACGATTTTGCGCATATGATAAGCCTCGTTGATCGATCTCAGCTTCCTCATGGCGGAAGCTACGCGCAAAATTGTAATAAACGAGCACAATTTTTCGTAACATTAAAATATGCATACATTTCGTAAAAATTAAACGGTAAAAATTCACTACATAGTTTATTGTCAAAAATTGATAACAGAAATTTTAGTAATTCGTCGTTTTGTGGCTATTTTTTAAATGTAATTCTTCACTTATTAATGAAAAAAACGAAAAGAGAACTCATCAGATTTTTTAGTGGAATTTTTTTTACACATTCTGATAAAAATGATACTTATTGTCTAAGCGTTGCTACACCCAGAAAAATTATTTATTTGGGGGGGCATGTGCCAATTACTTTGCACCTTTTTTCTAAGTCTGGATAACGCTTAATTGGACTACTTAACTGGAGTACTTGGAATTAGTACTTGGTACGACAAGTACAAAAAGTACTTGGTACGGTGCTGTTCATGAATGCCTGGACGATCTGAATAGGGCCGCTATAGGAAAACGGACCAGGCATTCATGAACATAAATATTTATTTAAATCAAGTCAAAATTATACTTAAACCAAATAAACGGTGGCCGTCAAATAATTTTTTTTCTGGGTGTAAGACAAATATAATAGAAACAGGATGGTATGCTACTCATCAATTATTCGTATTGCGAGCGTGTACTCAAAAAATATTTGTACTTGGTACTTGATATCGTAAAAAAAAGTATTTCAAGTAGTATATCAGGTTTTTTCCGGTCGCGTATTATCCGATCCGATTATAGACGATTTTCGAAACGATGAACTCAACGATTAATCGAGCAATTAATATAATTTTTCTATCGTCAAAATGGACTCTTCGATCATCGTCCAATGTTGGTAAGAAACGGAGCTTTGAGTTACTACGACACAGAGAAAAAATTGAAAGCAACAATACAGATTTTTAATAATAAAAAAATAGTTCCTAAGGAAAACGTCTACATTTTATAGTTCCGGCGATGACAAAAAATTATGGTTTCAACCATAATTATAGTTTGACTTCTAGAACATATACTATCAGAAACTATCTATATAGCCATTATCCCTGTTAACTATTCGTTATAGTAGGAAATACCATTAATTTTCTCAGTGTATCGTCTCTACCAAGTCGCAATTTTCCAATCGAAAATATATATATCAAAGAAATTTAACTCTACCACCGGTACCATTATTCGGCCCATATCTGCACGTTCATCAAGATTTTTTAGAACGTCGAGTTTTCGAAACGATCAACGTAACGATTACTCAGCGAATTAATTTTAAAAAAATCCCCAAAGCGGATTCGCCAATTCTCGAATGTCGCTCAAAAAATTGAACTCCGAGTTACGTACGTGAGAATTTATGGCAATTGTTTTTCTAATTCGACGATTCGAAGCTCGATTATCCCGAGCGGCGACACGCGCTCGGAGAGGCGTCGCCGCGTAATCGCTTTTGCATACGCGACGAATGCAGTATGCGCGTATATCGAGGTGTCGCGGTGCTTGGAACGAACTTTGGCGCCACGCGCCGATGAACAGTAGCGATTGCATCCTCGTAGAATTCCGTGCGGGTCCGCTCGAAGGAGAAACGCCTGGTCGCGGTAACAGTTATTGAACAAGGAGGATATTCCATATTTCCGACGAGCGTATCCCGGCGACGATGACGTTCGCACGGTTAGTACGCGGCACCGGAGATATGCAATTGCTCGCTGATAATGCAGGTCACGACCGTGCACCGCGGGCTCCCCGCGGTCTCTGCAACCGCACCGCGACACTTCGCCGTCGCCGATGGATTCATTTTTTTTTCCAGTCATTTTCTTCTCCCCCTCCCCGCGTTTTGTCTTTTTTCTTTCGCGTTCCTCGTTAACATTCGTTCCGCACATGGCACGACGTTACAAAGTACGCGGAAAGATTTAACGCCGCGATTGCTCGCGGCCGCCGGGCCGACGATAACCCGTTGGCTCGGCGGCGGAATTTTATCTCGGGCGTTAGAGGAGCCGGCCAATTAACGACACGAGGCGTTATCTTCGATGAGGGACGATTGCAACAGCGGGCGGCAGCCGCAGCGGATTCGACCGGTACCAAAAGTAGCGATACCACCGGTGGTCAACGATGACCAATGGTCAGTTCGCGGGTACGCCGCTCTTTACTCAACGCCGCTGCTGAAGAGACCCGGCTGGATGACGCTGCGGTCCGGCTCTCGATAACGCAGATCGGAGGCCTCGAATTTTCGAGGTGTTCGGCGACGACGGAGACTTCGAGCGACTGTAAACCCAAAACGAAAAGGAAAATCGTGGATGTAAATTAATGGATTCGATTGGGAAGTTAGGTCAGCGGGAAAAATTTTACCGCGGCCGGTAAAGTGACCACAATCGGTGCGTCAACTTTGAACGGTCGACGAGTGTACTTGATCCATCGTTGACCCGTCGTTGTTGACTTATCCGGCGCTTTCGGCACTACATTGGCCGGCTCGCCGCTATATTGGTTTTTAATTGTATTTGCTGTAACGTTTTTTGTCGATTTATTTTGTTATTTTTCTGCTTATGTTATCGGTGGCGCGCATGGAGTGCGCTACTGACTTGATGCACGACGTTCACGAAATTAATTAAGTACACGATACAAATCGTCTCGACGTTCTTAGAGGTATAAAGATGAGGCGTTGTTCTGCCTCGTTTGGAATAAAACGGATTTTGTGTTTAGGAGTAAGTATTAGTGTGTAAGAAGAAGACATGTTGGGGGTGTAAAAGGCAAAGCCGTACAGTGGAAATAAATTCTATTGTAGTATTCGACGTTCTTGTTCAGGAACGTCCACAATTCTGTTTTTGTCAATTTTACAAAAAAACATTTTGCACATTGTACAAAAAAAGTTCGTTCATTTTACAAAAAAGTTTATTCATTTTACAAAAAATTTTGTTCATTTTACAAAAAAAGTTTGTTTATTTTACAAAAAAGTTTGTTCATTTTACAAATAAGTTTGTCCATTTTACAAAAACGTTTGTTCAATATATAATAATTTTTGTTCACTTTACAATAATTTTAGTTCATTTTGCAACAAGTTATGTGTGGAGTTAACAAGCAAGAGAAAATTGTGGACGTTCGTGGGAAAAAGAAGTTTGCAAAAAGTGCAAATCTTTTTACCGTGTATCCACGTCGGATCACACCGTTCCGGCGGCCGATCGGAGTGTACCTTCGGCGCGAGCGGACGTTCTGCCTTGCCGGCTGCCGCTCGGAGCGCGGCTCTCGAGTGGTTTCCCCCGGGCGTTCCTAGGGTCGCCTCGTCCGAATCGTCCACTTGACTCCCTCTGTCGGGCGTGCGGAATGATTTTTTTTTTCAAAACGATTCGAAAGGCGTCTCGGAGGCTCTCGCCGCGTTCGAAGCTTCGTCGAAGGGATTTTTCCATCTACGACGGCCTCGTTTGCCCACGATGCGGGGTGCTGCACGCAAGGGACACCGCGGACGATGAGCCGACGAGATAGCCACGCGAGAGAGGACCCGTGGGCTTCGAAGATTCGGCCCAGCCGAGTGTGAAAATGAGTTCACTGGTCATATTTCCGAGGCGGCGGGGCGTTAAAGTGTTGAAATTTCATTAGAGGCCCGATGAAGCGTCTCCCGCTTAAACCCCTCCACATGCTCCTCATCCGCCTTCTCCTCGCCCTCGACCTCCCCCCTTAAGGTTTTGCAAACCACGTCCGCCGAGCTCTACCTTGGCCGCCTCTCCTCGTCTCTCCGCTCTCCATCCGGCTGTGCGGGGGATTGATGCGTGCCCTTCGGAGCAGCCTCTTCTTCGTCGCCACTTCATCGCGGATATCAGCGACGTTGAGGAGTCACTCGTGTGTACGCGCTACTCTCCCGTACAACGGGGGTAATTTTGCGAGCCGAACACGTACACGCTGCCGCCCACTCCTCACCCAAGAGGGTCTCCGCTTAGGTTCTTTACGTATTGGCTCAATTTCTTTGAAGGCCTCCGGACGCGAATGAGCCTCGACGGAAAAAACAGGCTACCGCTCTCTCCTCTCGGGAAGCCAAGCCGATGCAAAGACTCCGATGGCACTGGGGTGGAACAAACGAAATTTCGATAAATCAAGTGTACCGCCTTTAACTTAATTCTTTTTTTTTATTGATGTTGGTTCATAATGCGCGGGGAAATAAGAGTTGTTCGGAGAGCAGGAAGACTCTTGCCGTGAATTATTTGTTTGGTTGATGTAGGGAGAAGATGCTATCTTGTTGCGGAAGCAAATTTTTTAAGTCGGCAGTAAATCGTTTTTCTGGAGAGGCAAATTTTTTTAATTAAACAGTTTTTGATTCTGGGGTGGCACAAAAGAAATTTCGATAAATCGAGTATAACTTTTTACCTTTAAGTTTAAAAAACAATAAAAATGGTATTGATATTATTGCATAATGCGCGGAGGAAAAAAAATTGTCAAAACGGCAAGAACTCTCTTACCGTAACCAATGTATTTGCTTAACGTAGGAAAAACAACTTATTTTGTTTGCAGCACCAAATCGTTTATCTTGTGGCGGCAAATTATTTTATTTTCTGCCGCAACAATATATTATTCACCTTGCAAGTACGGGGGACTTATTGCAGAGAGCAAACGACCATGCCTTCTTTTAGGCACAAAAACGAATAAATTGACATCTACCGTATAAAAAAAAAAAAAAACAAAACTTCAATTCAGATTTTTTTAGCACTTCAGCTTGTAATTCGAATGCTTCGAAGCTTGCGGCTTGGCGAATTCTAGCTCCTCGTTGAACGAGGAAGCCGTACGCGAAGGCTTAAGGGATCATCTCAGTGGGAAATTTTCAAAAAATCGTTTTTTTTTTACTATCGCATAGTATACACGGTTACAAACATGCTGTTAAATTTTTAAATCGAAATTCGAATTATTTTCGTCACTACAGCATTTCTTAGAGAAATGGAACGGAGCGTCACATCCTGATCTCAAAGTTTAAGCGCGTTTTTCTCGGAATGGTATTTTTCAAAACGGTGTCCACTGCCGAGAGAAGAATTTTCAAGCTATCGATTTCAAGTTTTTACAGAACATTCTTCTTGTCATTCTCTATCGTCCTATGGAAGCTTTTTTTTTAACTTCATATTTTTTTTCTCGAAAAACTGTCCAGAAAAAGGCCAAATTCGCTACTTTTTGTTCAAATCGCCGCCATTTTGTCAAAAAAATTGTTTAAAAAAGCCTCCATAGGACGATAGCTGCTTTCCTACAGATTAATAATCTTTTTGAAATTTTTGTTTGAGATCAAAATTGAGTCCGGAAAAGTGGACACCTATTAGGACTCTTTTTTTACAACATTTTTGATAATTAATAACAATAATAAAAAAAACTAAAAAATCACCGCAACAAAAATCATTTTGTATTCTTCATCGCTGCTTTATTTTATTTATAAAAAACCCAGACCGATTAGGATATCCTAACCATGAAAAAAAAAATCGCGAAAATCAGTGATTTTTCGGGCGGTCACACTGAGATGATCCCTTAACGATCGACATTTCGTAATAACAAAACCGTAGAATCGTTCGGATGATTTTCCGGAAGGATCGGGGAAGGTAACATAATTATTCGTATCACACATATCGTTGATGTATTTTTTTATTAAGTTTATTTTATATATCGACAACAACACGTCATACATTAGAAAACAGAAGGTTTCTTGAAGCAAACTCGAATGAAAAGTTTTGTGGAACAATCCGAGAGACACTATGTGAGTGTGCCGCGCCATCATCTATGGAGTCGTATATATATAATATTGTGTGTGTCTTTCATTGAATGTGTATTTTTAAACCTGTGAGTGTGTGTTGTGTTTTATCCGTGAATCTGTGGGCATATGTGTTTACGGCTGTCCGTGGATTACTCTCTTGTGTCTCCTTTTCCCCCCTCATTTCTCTCTTTAACTCGCTTTCTTCTATCTTTCACACACGCAATCTCTCTAAACTCTCTCAGCTATCTCGCACTCTTGGTGTAGCACTCTTGTTCTTTTGTTTCTTTTTTCTTCATTTTTTTTATTATTTCGTATGTCGTTAATCGTTTGGCAATTTTTTTTTGTTATCCTGTTAACCCGTGCGTTTGTTTTACGGGCCTCTTAAGCCGAATCACAAACTGACGCACAAATCTCGCAAAATCGAACGAAATTTTTCATCGAAATATTACATCGTAACTCCGCGGTTTTTGTGTTAGTAGCCTGCATCGCTCTTTTGCGTATCGTCAACTTCTATCGTTTTGGTTTTTTTTTTCTGTTTTTGTTATTTTTTTTTTTTTGCTATCTCGTTCTCTCACACTTGCATTCTCTCACTTTCTCGCTCTCTCGCCTAAAATTCCAGGGATATTGGGGTATTTCTTTTCTTTTTTTTGTGGTTAAACAATCGATAGAAACATGCCGTTCGTCAAATGAACATCTTTGACGCGGTTTTTGTGTTAGTAGCCTGCATCGCTCTTTTGCGTATCGTCAACTTCTATCGTTTTGGTTTTTTTTTTCTGTTTTTGTTATTTTTTTTTTTTTGTTTCGATAAAGCGACCGTCCGGTTTTCCGAAATTTATAACGAGCGCCGCGAATGGAGGGAGGGAGGGCTATCGCACCCGACGAAACGGCTCACTACACTGCGGTGTGAATGTAGAATTTTTTTCTGCGGGGCACCTGACGGCCGTACGGAGTCGACAATTTTACATCATTTTTTATTTTTTTATTAAATATGTCTTTTTTTTGCCTCGTTTCAATTTAACACTTTAGTATCCTTTTTTGTTTCAGTGAGAGAGATAGAGACGCTCTGTTTTTTTTTGTTTTTACACGTACCCGCGACGACCCACTAGCAGGCGAGGCAACTCTCCGTGCCTCCTCTTGCAATTTATGTACAATTTTACAACCTACCGCCGTCGACATATAATTTGCTTATTTTTCACGTTATTTTTCATTTTCATTATTATTTTTTCTTATTTTTTTTTTCCTCCGACCGCCTCAAGTACACGAATAGGACCTAGACATCGTTAATTTTTTACACTATACTAACGAAATCTAAACGTTCAATTTTTTTTCATTTTCACCACACTAGGAATAATAAATTTTGCCGTATCGTTAGTATACCTTTTATAGAAATATGCTTACAAAAATAGAATTTCGCGAGGCGCGGAAAGTGCGTCGATGCCGGGGCCGTGTGGATTGATATTACACCTCATTTCTCTCTCTCTCTCTCTCTCTCCTTCGTCGTCTAACTCCGTCTGTATCTCTCTTTCTCTCTAACACCGTCGAGTATCGAAAAATTTGCATATTTTTAAGCCAAACTTTTTCGCTTCGTACGTCTCTCTCGATTGCCAAAAGTCATGTAAAAAAACGAGCGAGAACCGTAGTGATTAGTTAGTTATGTTTTGTCTTTTTCTTCACTTTTTTCTTTCTTTATACACAATTTGTCGTCATACCGTAGGCCGTTGTTCCCACGCAATCAATTTAGCGTGTGATTTTTTTTTCATTTGTTTATTCTTTTTCCCCCCGCCCCTGTTCTAAAGAGTTTTTTTTATTTTTAGCTTTTTTCTCTTTTGTTTTGTTTTGTATTCCTCACTTTCTCACCTACACTTTCTTATCCCTTCGTCTCTGTATATCTTCGTCCTTTATAGCCCAAA
Organism: Ichneumoninae sp. A BG-2022a; assembly: GCA_030522665.1. NCBI lineage: Eukaryota > Metazoa > Arthropoda > Insecta > Hymenoptera > Ichneumonidae > Ichneumoninae sp. A BG-2022a. The sequence continues at coordinate 3,361 of JAPYZC010005012.1, read as the reverse complement.
CTTATCTAGATATAATATGTGTTCTCGAAAATTGTGTACAACTCATATACCTTCCTTTCGTCGTCGTTTCACCATGTACAATTGAATAATTGTCCAATAATCGTCACAATAATTATAATGATACATAGTGATAAAACAATGACAATAATCATCCGTAATATAATAAATATTCGTAGCGATCGCAATGACAATGTGTCTACAATGACAATGACCATGATATCGATCACAATCGCAATAATCATAATACACAATTTTTTGTTTTTTTCATTTTTTTGTTTGTTTAATTATAAAGATGTGATTTTTATTTTTTTTTTCTTGTCGCTCATATGCACAATAACTTCTTTTTTGTCGTTTTTTTTTCTTCTCATTTTTGTTTTTTTGTCTTCTTCTTTTTCATTCACGTGCACTCTCACGCGCGCTCCTAAACCTCAGATTAACTTCATCATTTAGACTCGTCATTACAATATTACATTATTAGATTACATTATATCATAATACGCTAGCGTTTATTCAATAAATTTTACATACTTTGATACGCAGTATGATGGTTCCAAAAACGGTTATCGGCCAACCAAATTTTGTCCACACATCAATAGACCTACGCTCAGTAATCGAAGTAATTTGTACTTGTAGCCATATATTATAAATATTTTTAGTAGTTCGGTCTCTTACTTTTTTTTCATCATTTTTTTTCTTCTCTACCTCTCGTCCACACGGTCATTATTTTTGCCTGTTCACACACTCGTTCTCTCGCGCGCTCTCTCTTTCTCTCTATCGTCCTCGCACATAATTGTTTCGAGGCCCTACACATTTTCAATTTTTTTTTTGTTTTTTTTTGTTTTTTTTTTTGTTTTTTTGATACGAATATTTAAATATTACTTTACCGCCACACATTTTTTGTTTGTTATTTTTTGTTTTTTTTCTTTTTTGTTAACTCCCATAACCGTTCGACCTGTCGAAATCTCTACGACAGCGTTGCGTCCTATTCCCCATTTGTTTTTCTCCCGTATCTGTGTATTGTTTTCGCCTTTTATGTTCACGTTTTGTTTTTTTTGTCTTCTTTTTATTTCTTTTTTTTTGTTGCGCTTAAACCTTAAATAGTAACGAGACGTCGTTGCCAAAAATATATAAAAACCCAGAAGCGTCTGTTCTCGCCGTTTTTTTTCTCTCGTCATCATCATTTTTGTTTTCACTTTTTTTTTTGTCGTATTTATTTTTTATTTTTTGTTCGAAATTCGAAACGAGCGTGTGTAGGTGTGTGTGGCTGTTGTTTACCGTCGAAATTGACATGGGCGCCGGATCATCAGACTGACAGCCGAAGTCGTACATTTTTTTTTTTTTCATCTGTTTTCACGTTATTTTCTTTTTTTCTGTAAATTACATTTTCACGTTCGCGCTTCACATTTCTCGTTCTCACGGCGGGAGAAAGAGACGAACAACGAAGAGAGAAGAACCGGCTCTCCTGCGATATTTTTTTTTTACAAGGTAGCACGCGTGTATCCCGCGCCCGTGAAACTTCGAAGCTCGGATCGAATGCGAGACGCGGTCACCGGGCGACCGGATCACCCTCTAAAATTTACAATAAATTTTCTGCTTTAGCTTCGTTTATCTTTCATTTTTTTTTTTTTTTTTTCTAGCTTTCGTTCACCAGTCTCGCAAGTCACGCATCGTCACAGTCACACCTTGCAACTCTCACTCAGGCGCACAAGTTCGATCCGAACAATCGGCAGGGAACTCTCGTCATTCGCAACCACTGGCTCTTTAAAAATTTGTTCATCCTTTACTCGTCATCTCGTCTATAATAAATCCTTTGTTTTTACAATAATTTCTTTAGAACATCCTAAACCACGAGAGAAATAGTATTTTTTTCTTTTTCATTTTTTTTTTTGGTTAATTTTTTTATACACCTAAAGTTACTTGCACCCGTTTTGGACGGGGCCGCCGGTGACCACGTCTTCGTATCGTCTCAACCACTTCTCGCACTCGTGCCAGTCGCTTGTTTTCCCCTCTGTGTTTTAGTTTCTCTCCTCCCAAACCTCGCCTCCTCCTCGTTTCACATTACTTTTTGTTCCTCTAAGTCTCCCCCTTTTTTTTATTCGTTAGCTTCGTTTTTTTCACTATCTTAATCATTGTTTCCATTTTTTTTATTTTCCCTTAATTACTTTTAGTTCGGTTTTTCATTTTTTGGCTTTCGTTTTTTAAAACGCTACATTCATTCGCCTCTACGCAAATATTTTATTTATCTTAATTTTCTTCATTTCTTTCCCTCGATTATTGCGCTCCCTGCGTCTCTCTTCGCTGCTTATCACTGTCTCGCGCGCCTTGGAACCTCACAATTGTCAGCACGAACCTGCGACCCTTATTAATGTGTACACTCACTACGCTCTATTGTCTAAGATACAACAACATTACTATACGTATATGGCTCTACAGATGTTCGCTTGCACTGCAACTCAAAATTGTGTCATGATCTCCGCGTGCACGGTTTCGCGCGCGCATGCGCGTCACCGGCCGGCCCAATTGCATCCCCGAACGGATTCCGGTCGAATTCTTTCGCCCTTCGACTTTCCTCCTATCGAACCCCTTTTTATCGCGACGGAGAAACATCCCGTTGAGCTTGTCCCTTTAACTGTTTTTTTTTTCTTTTAGGCCTTTCTTCGCCCGTCTCCTGAGATCTTTTTTTTTTTTTTTTCATCGGGGATTTTTTTTTATATATTTTTTTTCAATGCCCAAAGAATTATTCCGCACGGGGATGCAAGTTCGCGCTGCCGGTTGCGCGCAGCGGGTCGAGCACCGTGACGCTGGAGTTACGGATTTATTCAAAACTTAGGACTTTCTCGCGGTTCGATTCACCGCCTCGAACTCGCCAGGAAGTTTAGAGACTCCTACCCGCGTTATGCTTCCGCCGGGATGCCCGCGGGCAACACAAACACACTGGCCACCCTCTCGCCCCCCGGCCAGTCGTCACCTGTTTAATCCATTGCGCGAGGGAAACGCTCCCGCTCGCCTGCCGCGTGATCAATTTTTGGTACTCTTCCTTTTGTCAAATTTTCATTTTGTTCCTTTATATACGCCTAATTGGGTTTTTACTTTTCGTGTGTCTTCGCTAACGGCCGAATGGGTAACTCAGGATGTTAATTTACTCGGGTTTAGTAAATCACGAGGTTTTCCACTTGGTATATATTTGTTTTTTTTTTTTATCGAATTTCTCGAAGCCAATTTCTGACGCTTTAACTGAGTCGGTTTGGCCGCGGATATGTCGAGCTTCGACGCGCGGCTTCGTCGCGAACTTCGATCGGTTTTTTTACTTTTTTTTTTTTTTTTTTTTTTTTTTTTTTTTTTTTTTTTTTTTTTCATATTC
>JAPYZC010005011.1:0-14012 GCA_030522665.1 Ichneumoninae sp. A BG-2022a | reverse complement strand
TTCAGGCAGGTTTTTTTTTTTGGTTGATTTTGTCGCTAGTTAGGATGTAGTTCGGTGACGGATAATTCGTAATTGGTTATCGTCGATCGGACGGGGTAAGGACCGGAGGAGAGAGAACCCGATAGCGTCAGCGGGCGGCACGGCGAGTGAAAGAGGACGACTCTTTCTTATCTCGACGAGCGCGTTTGTTACCGGAAACTTCGATATCTTTGTTTCTCTCGTTCGAGGCGGGAGATAAAGGCTCTCGGACGCTCTATCTATCCGAGCGGTTATGCTGGGGCGTTTTTTTTTTTTTTGTTGTTTCTTATTCATTCCACGATCTTTCCTACGCTTATCGTTATGGCCTCTCGTTTCGTTTAATGCAAGTTTGTGAGGAAAATGCTACTTTTTCTTCTTCTTTTTTTCCGTGATGAGCGATAAGAATGAAGCGGGCGAACTGGTAGGTCGTTCGATGATTGAGAGACGAGACTATCGTGTTACGTGTATTCTGTGTCACTGCGAAGCTCGACGTCGCGGAGCGGTCGCCGTCGAATATCGTGAATTGTAACAAACACGACACACGTGTCAAATGCATTGACATCGGGCTTTCAGCTTCGTTGCGCAGATCGCTATTGCGGGAGGCCAAAGCGACGTTCACGAGAGAAGCGCGCAGTTACGGTATCGTAGGTGAAACCAACGCTCGCTACGTCCCTCGACAAAGATTGGAGATTCCGGTTACAAAAGGAATCCCGAGGGGAGGGGGGGCAGTGGAGATTGAGCCGCACAATCGAGATTGAAGGGGTGTAATTCAAAACGTATAGTTCAATGCGATTCTCATTGAAAGCTTATTACACTTATTAGGACGCACCATCCACGAAGAATTTTTATCATATCGAAATTTTTTTTCTTCTCTTTTTTTGTAGAAAAAGAGAAACACTTGCATAATTTGTGAGTCGCAAAGCTGTGGTTAGCCGCGGCTTCGCGATAGTAAAAGATACTGTATAGCACACGTATGTAGTATATAACGTAGTGTATGTACAGTAATATATGGGTACACTGTAAAAATATTTTCTTTGAAAATTAATGAGCGGTATCGGAAGGTTTTTACATAAACTGTTTCTGAAATTTCAAACACATGTGCAATTGACCAGTAAATTTTTATTTTTCAATAACATTTTTGTACCTTTCAGTTTTTTAATTGTTATATCTGGTTTTATAATTTTACAAAAAAGTAGATTAACTATCAATGAATGTAACTAATGTAAGCAAATTTCAAGTGCCGGTACATTAAGTTTACAATGTATAGTATATAACATAGTTTATATAGTATGGTATATAGTATATCATATCTTATATATATTTTTTGAAAAACTGCGGATTCGTTTGTTCGTTTATTGGTTTGGAAGTATGTACTTCCCTCCCCCCCCCCCCCCCCCCGGTCAATCAGATAATTCGAATCTTGTAAGTTCGAAAATTTGGTTTTAACAGCATATGGAAAGGATTTTATTCTATTATGCATATATGGTATATGACATAGTATATATAGCATACAACATAGTATAACATAGTAATAAAGAACGTATACACGAATCATCCTTAAGAGCATGTGAAACCCCTTCCCCCACCCACCGCGTGTCCAGTTGGTATCAAAAACTGTAAGCACTTTTTTCACGAATACTAACATCTAAAATCAAAAGAGAAGTGTCATCGATAACTGCCATGTAATCCGTCTTCGACGACACTTTTCTTTTGACTTTGCGTGAAAAAAGTCGATTACCGTTTTTATTACAGACCGTGGTATTTGACCTGCTCTTAGCGATGCTTTGTGTTTACGTTCCCTACCAAAGGTTCGCGTTGCAAAGATCGGAATTACAGTACTTGTTTAAACCACAACAAAAACGACCATATTGAAGACATCTTCTTTTTCCCGGACAAAATTAATTCTATATAAGGTAAACGGCCCAGTTTCCGCCGCTGTCCCAGTTACCGCCATTAATCTCATTTTATACCAATAATAAATACAGTATACGTTAAACACAAACGAAATTGACGGCATGTTGAAGAGCGGTTTACTCTTGATTAATGCCGCGATACGTATATTTTTAATAAAATATTCCCTTTCACAATTTAAGATGGCGGAAACTGGGTCGTTTACCTTAGTCTAGTCCATATAGTATAGATAATCTACTCCATCGTCCATGTTTCGAGATCCATGCGGCTATCGAAGCACGCCGGAAATCCGTGCGCCCAGCGTATCGACTCCTCACACGGACACAATCGATCCCTAACGAGAGGACAGATAAGTGCGGCTCGTTGCTGAGGTTTCCGCCGAGCCATCGAGCACCACCGTCTTGAGAGTCCTTGCAACGGCGACGCACAGCCAATTCCCATCGCTGCGATCGCCGGTTAAAGACGAGCAGACGCGACGCGAGAAAGAAAGAAAGGTAGCGCGAGCGCGCGAACGAAGAAACGTTATACGTTCGAGAGGAGTGTAACAGCGCGCGGAGAGGCGCAACGTTGGCGGCGTCGTCCGATACTATTATTAGTATGCAGCTGCCGGCGAATTACTGAATGGACCGAAGTTATGAGCTCGTCTCGAAACAATGCCCGTTATAAATTGCCCATGCGTATACAAAATGCTCGGGCGCTCGTGTATGCGTGTAAATGCACCGTAGGCGATTCGTGAGCGCGCTATCTGCCGAGGGCTCTCGGGCGCGAGAACGGGAGCGTCGGTGAACCGTATTAATATACGCATATCAAACGTATTTAACATACGCACAGTCGTATACATCGTATTGAATCTGTATCTGTAAACACACGGGTTCGTCGCGAAGTTCCCGTCGTGATTCTCACGCACGGACTCCCAGAGTAGTTTGTGCGCCGGCCGGCCGAAAATTGCCCCGCTCGCCTTTGCGGCTCCTTCGTTCGTGAGACACATGTTCGGGACGCGAGGGAGGGACGAATAAAGAGCGAGAGGGATCAGCGGGCACGACGACGAGACGCGCGACGCTTTACGATCAATTGTCCGAGAGGCCCGAGTTAGTTACCGAGAGCTATCTATCATAATCGTTTCTTGTCCGGTATTTCTCTACGGTCCTATCTCGGCCGCCACGATCTCCGTGCTCGCGCATTGTTTGGACGTCGTATCGCCGAGGCGTAACGATTAAAATTTAAGGAAAGAAGCGACGTTTAAGTACACACGAAGATACGAGATAGTTTAATTGCGACGCCCCCACGGTGGGTTCGTTGCGGAGACTCGGCGGGCTCGAGGCGAAGAGCGCGCCGTTGCTACGGCCCTGAACGATCTCCGTCGTCGGGTCCAGCGATGACGCAGCTATCGTCTCGAAGGGACGCGGAGATCTCCGAGCTCGGCGGGGGCCCGGAGGATTCACTCACGGCGGAGTGGGGATAAAATTAATCTCTCGTCTCTCTCTCCCACTGTGCGTCCATCTCTCGCTACCCCCTCATTCTCACGGGCGCGCTCGGAGGGGAAAACCCCGTCGTCGGTGATACCCCTTTTTGTTGCCGCCTATTAGGCGCCGCCGCCACCGCCACGGCGTGATTCGCAACTGTGTTTCTTTATCTCGTCGGCGTGCACCGGCGGTATCGCGTTCCTTCGGCCCTGAATGTACGCGACGATATATATCCTGTGTACTCGACTGATGACTCTCACGCTTCGGTATTTTGGATTCAATTTTTGTCCACTTTTTTTGTTCCTGCTGGTTTATAGCCAACTTTGGCGATCGAGTCTGAATCACGGTTATTGAGGGTGTACCTGAAAAAAAGACTCGTCTGAAAGATATTTATGATGCATTGAACCGATTTTCACTTAGTTTGTAGCGAATCCATCGAAACGTTAATTTATTACTGGTTGCCTTTTTTTGTTTTAGTTTAATAGGTAGCGGACGACCATTTTTGTAAATTACGGTAAAATAGTTTCGGGTAATTTTCTCCGAGGGATGCCTGCCGCGGGTTGAGCGTGAATAACACTACAACTCAGGACTTAATTTTTGTACCTTCAAACGCATGACTGGGGTCTGAACGCACCCCACGCTTTTCTTGATCATAAAACCGGTCCTATGCTTATAAACAGACTTTCTCATACATGGTTTTCTTCGGTTTCTCATAAGGACGAGAACGATGTACGAAAAATCTGATTTTATTTACATTTAGTTAATGAAAAACCTATTCGAAGATTGAAAACTGGAAAAAAATTAGCAAAAAACTCATTTTTTAGCGTTGGCGTCCGGTGCGTTTGGTCACGAAATGTAGGGTTAATTCTCGGCATAGGTATGACATATAGTTTGCTTGTGTGCAAACTAAATCCACAATGACGATTGCTGAATCCTAAAACTTTGCGCCGCTGTTTAACCAGGCGACGAGGAGCCTTTCAAGTACAAAGTCCCTCAACCGAACATTAGCGGTACTCGCTGGCTCGGTAACCTCTGATTCCGTACGCCTGCTCGCCGAGCTGCGAGACCCGCGCTGCCAAGGGAATGAGAATGTTTTGTTAGCTGCAACCGCCCCCCCCCCCCCCCCCTCCCCGGGATGATTCATAAATATTGTATCTCTTCTTTTCACAAGCGCACAGTCCGTTCATCCCTCGTACGTTAATTCGTTGTTCTCTGGAACAATGGACGCTCGTACGCGAAGTAAATCGTTTATTCGCGAACCGGCAAAGCGCGCAACGACACGGAGCGTTTGTTTCGAGGTATGCGAATAATCTTTTTTTCTCTCAACCCTTTCCCCCTACAGCGCATTCGTCTGTTGCCTTATCAAGCGGGAAGTTGAGAAGCGATTACGAAGTCAAGTAGTGCAACATAACCTCTAACGACCCCTGTTTCTTTTCTCTACTCGTATTGTTTTTCTTTCTTTTCCCCACCCCCTTTTCTCGGTGGACCGCGGTTTGTTCACCCTTTATCTCGGTTCCCTCCGGTGCAGCTACGTGGTGCGCGCAAATACGAAACTTTGACAATTTGTCGAAACAGCGAGGTGGAAGAGTTGGACTGCGAACTCTCGGCTGGCCTCTCCCGCGCGACTCTCGAGCCCAACACACGTACCTCGCACGGGAGCCCCCTCGCGCTCTCTCCTGTGTGTTTAGCGTAGCGTGTACCGCCACGAAGCTCCGGGCAGCGGCGGTAACTTCGGATCCGTAAAACTGTAAGCCCGTGGACAAAAACCTGACCTCTCGAACAACTGTGCGCCATGTGTGCGCCACTTGCGTTCTCTTCTCCAGAGCGTTTCGTTTTTTTTTCCTTTATCTCGCTCGCACCCTCGTCGATTCCCTCGTTCTCCTCGACTCTCTCCTCTCGTCGCTCGACCCCTCTCGGCTCTTCTCACGTTATCTCGCCTCGTCTCTCTCGCTCGGTGACTCCGGGCTCTCTCTCTCGGTCTCCCGTTCCTCGGACGCCACGACTCACAGGATTGGACTTTAGTTTCTCATTATTTCTGTCATCAAAAGCGAACCCTTCGTATACGTGGGGGCCCCCGCGCACCTATGACGCAGGAATCTTCGCCTCTCGAGGCGGCCGAACGAAAAGAGAGAAAAGACCGAGATCCTTCTCCCACCGTGGCGCTCCTTCGGGCCATCTTGAAACTTAAAATGGCTCCGGGGAGGAAACTTTTTATACGCTTTTCGAGGCTCCTTTATTCCTCGCGGTGCCGTGAAAAATACTGGGCACCTGTAATGGAGGCTTCAGAAAATGCGGGACGGACTCAGGCGGTAACAAAAACTGAAAATAATTTTATTTTTTTTATTTTTTTTTGCCAGGTGTTGTAAAGTACCACCGACTTCATCTTGCAGTCGAGCAGAGACTAATAATTTGGCATTTCTCTGAATGGGATTACAGTCTTTGTTACCGACTGAGCTCGAGCTGGATGAGGAATGATATTTCACATCGACTTGGTAATAATCCTTAATAAGGAAAGCGGTCCAGTTTACGTTATTTGTACCCGGACAGACGGGCTGTTTTAATATATGCATCGATGTGTTGTGAATGCGATTCAGCCATTATTGAAGTCCATTTAGCAGGTTCGCATTATTAAACTAGCTACTAGTAAACGGTTTACCGTTTGTTACTACTTTGAAGAACTGTTCTCTTAACGCTAAAGATGTGAAATTTTGATTTTCTTGTTCATTTCTTTATTTAAAAACATCAAAGATTTATCGTGTTATTAAAATGTAAAAGGTATTTGTTTTCCCGTCTACCAATATATAGGCAAATAGATAAATGAATTATCGTTTTAACAATGCCTGTATGTTGGACCGAGTACCGAGTTTCTATCTTTATGGCCGAATTTATAGCACGATAGGACACATATTATTATTTTTCAATAGTTTTATGGGTCAAAATTATATCAAAACATTAACTTGAATTTATAACAATCGCGATGCAACGAGTGACGGAAAATACATAGTAAAAAAAACTTTGTACTTTTTACAACAACTTATTGTTCAAGAAACGTCCACAATTTTTTATTTGTCCAATTTCCGATCGCACCATCGGAGGCTTCCAGTTTTACAAACAAAAGTGAAAACTAAATTTGTTAATAACACGGGAAATAAAAGGACAGGTTTGTATATTCACTCATTTGTCAACATTATTTTTACAAAACTTCGTATTCCGATTTTGTGGAATTGTTTTTCACTGCGCAACCTAATTTCGCTGTCGCACTTTCGGTTATGTCGAATTGAATAAAAACATGTTTAAAAAAAACCAAATTATTACCAATCTCATCGATAACATTATGTTTTTTGTATCGATAACTTTGATAACTTTGTATCGATAACTTTGATGTTTTTTAATACTTGCACATTAATGCATTTAGATAAGTCGTGATGCGTTTCGGCTAGAACGCCCTGACAGCAAATGCGGCTTCGAAGTACCGAAACGCAAGTTGCGCCACACACTATTTTAAATTGTTAAATTTAGTATTCAAAAAAGAATATACGTATTGTCGACAATAATCAAAAGTAAAATCCCCTCTTCGACATACCGTCAGTATCTTTTTTTTGTATCAAACGAAAGCATCGTCTATTATTAGTATAAATTGCATTCGATAACGGTAACTGGGGCAGCGCCAGAAACTGGGCCGTTCAGCGTAATTCCTCTTTTCTTACTTTTTTTGTCAAGAATTCCAAACTACCACCATCTTCATCTAGCAGTTGAGCACCCGCTAATTATTCGCTATTCTCCGAAACGGGTTACAGTTTTTGTTGGCGACGGCGCCCGAGCTGGAATGTGAAAGATATTTTACCTCGACTTATTAATCATTAAGGGAAACCCACTTTAAAAAAGTGCAATTAATCTTCATTTTATTTTCGCCGCTTCGGACTCTCTGCTTTCTTGTTTCTCTCATTACACCGAGAAAATATGATACACCTGTAATGGAAGCCCGAGACGGGGCGAAAAAAAAAGGATTCCGTTATCGATCGTTATTTTCGTTGGGTGCCGAGGTTGATCCAGTTTGCACGAGGTATTATCCGGCTCGCCTGAAATCCGCACCTCGTGTCTCTGCGTCCATCCGCACTTATGCCTGAAGATGGAAATACGATACAGCGAAGGTTCCCAACGAGCGGAGTCGATATAGTTCGTCGATACTTGAACGCCCGGCCAGCAGGGGCGCAGTTATCGCGCGATGCGTCTTCCGTACTTACTCAGCGATGGACAGAGGGCGAGTGAGAGGTCACCGGCGACGGTATTGTAAACACAGCGGAGCTCGAACAACAAACGTTAATAGAGGAGTATCAAAGGTATGAAACACTCGGGGCAACGTGCCCTCTCGCTCGGGCTTCAACTTGGGGGACTTGCAAATATTTGCTTCCCGTGCCTAAGTGTACATTCGAAAGTCTCCGACGCTACCGTCGACGCTCACGGATACTGTTACTCTAATATGTGTTTACATCCAGTTCCTCCGGCTCGAGCGGTTAAACATTGTTCGAGAGAACACCGAGCGGCAGTTCGATCGCTCTTCTCAATTTTCCATTCGGATACCAACACGTGCGTAATTCCACGGTACGGGCGCGTTAGGTTCAGTTTTTTAAAGAGCGATTGCCAACGGGTTAGAACAAAATGTTAAGAGCCATTTTACGGGTAATTATCGCGTTCTTTGAAGTGATTGTAATTGTTGTAAAATTTTACTTCATTATTTACAGCGATCGATTATATATTCTATTAGCAGGTTGTTGTAGCTCGGGGGTTTTGCGCTCTCGCTATGGATTTAAAATTTCGGAAAGCAGGAGTTTTGATTTCACGCAGATTTACCGGAAATACGTCACTTCCGGTTTGAAAATCTAATTTTTTTTACCGGAAATGACCTCATACACCAGAAAAAAAATTATTTGACGGCCACCGTTTATTAAGATTAAATAAAATATTTATTTGATTTAAATAAATAGTTATTTAATTTAAATAACTATTTACTTAATTTAAATAAATATTTATTTCATTTAAGTAACTATTTACTTAATTAAAGTAAATATTTATTTGAATTAAATAAATATTTTACTTGATCTTAATAAAAGGTGGCCGTCGAATGAATTTTTTTTTGGGTGTACCAAAAATACCTTACATCCGGTCAAATAATAAAACAAGTGACCTATTTCCGGTCGATGGTACTTCCGGCCGAAGAAAGAGATTTCAAACAGGAAGTGACGTATTTTCGGTATGACGTCACTTCCACTTCACGTAGTTCAGTGAGAAACTGTTGTAGTACTTTATGCTACCTAAAAATGTTTGTGAAATTTTCCGCATTTCCGTCATCTTCGCTCCCCCTCATTCGATCTACCCTCCGCTAAATTTTATGAAAAATCATGTATTTTGTGACAATCTTTTGAAACCCGCGAAGCGTCGCAACTGACTTTCAGCCCGCTCGCCTGAGCCCCCATTATTAATACTATTAATTTCCGACGCAACTCTTCATATTTCAAACAACCCTGATCGGAAGAGTGCCCTACAATTTACCGAACGGTCATTGTACGATGGTGACTGCTTCACGGGCCCGCCCGCCCGCTTTCGGCGTTCGTGGACCCGCAGAATAGTTTCGACCCCATCAGGTGAGCCGATCGTTAATGTACACGGTCAGCGCATAAGGTCGACAGATTGAACGACGAGCGGGTAATATACGTGGGTAAACGTACGAATAAATATGCCCAATGTGTGTGCGTGTGTTTCACAGAGGGACGTGGCTCGAGAAAGAATGAACGTGAGAGGAGCGTCGCCGCTGCCGGGCATGTATCGTAAGCTCCCGAGAGAACGGCGAGAATTGAGAGACAAAGTGATGCTTGGTTGTGTGCGCGCGCGCGTGCGCGAGCGCGCACGGCAGAAAGAGCGTGTACTCGAGTCGGCTAGCTACGAGAGTTTGCCCGGAGTGCTGCTGGATGTGCGTTACAGCCGACGAGAGAGTCCACAGGGAGACGAACGAGTGTGCTTACCTATGGTCCCGAGTACCGCGCGGGCCACGGTCACCATATGGGCGACAGCCTGGGGGCTCCCGGCCGACGCGTGCACCTTCGATTTAGACCCCGTATGCGGGCCAGATTTTACGGGCTTCAACCCCGAGGTACCCAACTTGCACGTTGCCGTATTCGAAGTGGCCTAAACACCGAGTCCGCGCGTCCCTGCTCGCAACCCCCCCGAAACAATATACAAAACTTTTGTACAAGGACTCCCATCGACGAACACGTTTTACGAGCCTCGAGCGCCGAACCTTCCTCCCGCAACCTTCGAGGCTCGCGGGCACTCGCCGGGAACACCCCGAGACATCGCCGGGGGCGAATGTCTTCGACGAACTCCGAAGCGAGAAATCATTAACGAATTGGGAAAACATTTTGAACGTAGGCTTTTTAGAAACTTTTGGAATTTTTTTTAGAAAACTTTCTGGCTAGGAATGTTGTAGACAATTTTGTATTTAGAAGCTTTTTGGACACTCTTTTTTAGAAAATTTTGTATTGAAAAGCTTTTTAAACATTTTTTTTTAGATAGTGTCCTACTTAGAAGCTGTTAAGACATTTTGCAGAAAATTTTCTGTTTAGAAACTTTTCAGGCAGTTTTTTTAGAAAATTTTCTATTTAGAACCTTTTTAGACTTTTTTTTTAGGAATTCTCTATTTAGAAACTTTTTAGACATTTTTTAGAAAATTTGCTATTTAGAAACTTTTTAGACATTTTTTTTTTACAAAATTTCCTATTTGGAAGCCGTTTAATTGGTTTTTAAACATTTTTTTTTAGAAAATGTCCTACTCAGAAGCTTTTTAGACATTTTTCGGAAAACGTTCTATTTAGAAGCTTTTTAGACACTCTTTTTTTAGAAAATGTCCTACTTAGAAGCTGTTTAGACATTTTTTAGAAAATTTTCTGTTTAGAAACTTTTTACGCATTTTTTTTAGAAAATGTTCTACTTAGACCCTTTGTAGACATTTTTTAAAAAATTGTATATTTAGAAACTTTTTAGACATTTCTTTTACAAAATTTCCTACTTGGAAGCCCTTTTAATGGTTTTCAAACATTTTTTAAAAAATAATGTGCTACTTAGAAGCTGTTTAGACATTTTTTGGAAAACGTTCTGTTTAGAAGCTTTTTAGACATTTTTTAGAAAATTTGCTATTCAGAAACTTTTTAGACATTTTTTTTACAAAATGTCCTACTTGGAAGCCCTTTTATTGGTTTTTAAACATTTTTTTTAGAAAATGTCCAACTTAGAAGCAGTTTAGACATTTTTTAGAAAACGTTCTATTCAGAAGCTTTTTCGTCATTTTTTAGAAACTATTCAACTTCGAAGCTTATTAGCAACTATCCAGAAAATGTTCTTTTCACAATTTATTAACAAAGCATATAATTTTTAAATCGTCGAAAGACATAAAATTGTGTGCCACGTTCAATAGCAGTTCGTCCGATGGGCAGTAAGCGACACTCTTCGCCCTCCCCGGATTCCTCCGGTTCGCCCGTAAACTTTATTCGCCGCTCGGGTGTCCCAGCTGTGGCCCGAGTGCGCAGTGCACACGAGTGTCCGTAAGCCTCGAACCATGTTTAAAGGGATCGCGGTTCTCTCCTTTCGCGAAAGGTGCGCACTGTAAAATGCCGGGCGGGTATAAGCCGTGCGCCTCTCCCAATGGATATCGGATACGGTCGGATTGTGTGTGGGCACGAAGCCGCGAGTACGTTGGTCGGCCGAGGGGGGGCGACGGGTGCGCCTCGACTATATCGCTCGTCGGGCCTCGCGCGTTCCCCGCACGTTGCCGAATCGTCGGGCGAGTTTCGGCGTTGCGCGAGGGTTCGGGGATCCGAGCAAAGCTAAGCCAGTAATGCAATAACTCGAATAGACGCGCATGCATCCGGAAAGAACATATAACCCACCCTATTCGCCGTGCTGTGTGCGGTTCGTTCGCCCGGCGCATGCAGCCGGAATACACGCGCGTATGCACGGCAGTCACGGATACGCAAATGAAGTATAACAGAGACAATCTAGTCGCCGGGACGGTTGGAGGGGAGAAGTATACGAAATAGGAAATTCGTCCCTGCGCCACAGGACAGAAGGTATAACTATAGACACTGACAATTTAATCTATGGAGCCGCCTGGCAAATGAAGCGGGCAGAGAGAAATGCGTACGTGTGGGAACACACGATAACAGTATTTCCATAAATCGTTGACGCGTTCATGCGCCCGTGCTGTATACCGGGATAAACGCGTCCCAGCACGGTCAGTTGTTCTATCAGAATCATCGAAATTGCATGAATTTATGTCTCGCCGTGTAAACAAGTGCGCTGGTTCGTATCGATGTCCTGTGCGGGGTTTCCTAAGCGCGGATGTTCGTGTGTAATGGCGTTTTTTCTGGATACGGTGCGGTGGACCGATTTTGCATTGTAGGCTCGCCTGACGGAACTGAGGTTACGGAAGTGAGGTTGGGAGACTTCAAATATATCAATGCACAGTGTGCAACATTTTTACTTGTTATACCAGAATCGTCTGTAACTTTTGTTTTAACGTCGTCTTTCCTGTAAATCTTGCAACCATCGTTGTATAGTCTTATTTGTTTGACTTTTGTTGGATTGAGATACTTAAGAGAAGAGAGATACATAGAGGTTAAAAGTTTGCACAGAGCGATCGGTCTCATTCCTGTATAACCGGAGTCTCGTTAGAGTCGCGCAACTCGCAGATGCACGTATAGGCAACCCTAGTGCGACTCCCAATTCGTGGTTGATCCACTTCCGCTACACTGTTAAAAAAAATTATGCATTTATGCATAAACATAAAGACATTTATGTTTATGCATAAATGCACCGATATTGGAAGCTTTCATGCATAAACCAGTATATTGAATTGAATGTACAAATGTTATGTAACATTAAGTACTTTTAAAGTAGTTTTTTCATATTTTGAGTACTATTAAAGAACTTTTACTAAAATACTACATTACGATACTAGTGCGATAAAACTTTTTCTGACGAGTTTGAATTTGCAGCACGAGCCCAAGTCGAGTGTTTTATTTCACAAGGTGTGAAAATGAGGTTGTACGCGAAGCGTGCGTAAAACCGCATTTTACGCACCGAGTGAAACAAAAACTGTACTGAATGCCATATCAGTCAAGTTGATAGATTGTTGTTTCATACTCAATTGAATCTTGTACTACTATTATATATTTAAAAAATGACACACCACCTCATATAAACATTAACTTTATTAGTTAATTTACAACTTTTTTTTCATTTTTGAAACATCACATCACGAATCGAAACTGATGTGTTTACGGCTTTCAATAGAAAGACGCGTCAAACTTGTGCAATTTTACTTAAGCGCGTTTGCAGCAATGTAGCAGTTACAATAAAGCGAAATGAAAAATAAATCAATGAAAAAATTATATTTACGTGAAACAATACCGCACATAAGCTATATAGAAAGCTGGATAGCCTAACCACTTCGAACTGTCCTATTATTGCACCCAAAAAAAATTTATTTGACGTCCACCGTTTATTTGGTTTAAGTAAAATATTTATCTGATTTAAATAAACATTAATTTCATTTAAATAACTATTTACATAATTTAAATAAATATTTCTTTAAATCAAATAAATATTTAACTTGAACCAAATAAACGGTGGCCGTCAAATAAATTTTTTTTCTGGGTGTGGCTCGCCTTTGTAAATACTACGTGAACGCTTGCATAAATTTTCAAACACTATATCGTCGGTCTTTAAACAAAATGCACCAATAGAAATTAATTTTGGCTCAAACCTTGTATAATTTTTTCTGTGCCTAAGATAATGATTGCAGATACGATTGAAAGTATAAAATTGGATTCCTGATACTGAAATTCGTAACAAATCAAATCGGCATAACAGTGTCCGACGACTGGGACGTGTCCGAGCATTGGTGCCGTTACCTTAATACGAGAGTTCTCCGCGCGCAAGGGTCGCCAAAGGCTTTGGCGCGTGTCCCCGAGGCACAATCCAGCTCTCGTCGCGCCGCACGTACGTAGAGGTGGTTTAATGTCGGTAGCCTGCAGTCAAATACACGGAGATATGTATGGAGGAAAAGCGTATACGTGAGACGGGAGAGAGAGATACAGGGGAAAAAAACTACGGTACGAAGCGAATGAATGAATGGCTTCCAATCTGTTCCATCCCTTTGTTGGAACGGCTCGTGCCGCGTGTGCAAATCTGCCGTACCGCGTGCCGTGTACAATTCTACAGCTATACCACCGGTCTCTCCCTCGCTCTCTCGGGCTCACCGTTATGTGTATGTAGGTATAAACGTATATCTGTAGCGGTCCCTCCTCGCATATCCAGCGAGCCCCTACGGCTGCTGCACACGCCTCACACCTGAGCACAATGGGGGACCCCGATTTTACCCTCGTCTCCTACCCTCGACTGCACCCCCGAACTCCCCCCTACGTGTGTTTAAATACTGGCGCGCAAGGGTGGCTCTTTTCCACCCTCTCTTATGATTTCTCACATTCTCGTCGATTTTATTCTAACTCTCTCTCCCGCTGCAATCTGCGCAGAAAGATACACGATGGAGACTCAAAATTCTCTTAT
>JAPYZC010005010.1:0-20914 GCA_030522665.1 Ichneumoninae sp. A BG-2022a | reverse complement strand
AGCGCACGGCTAAGCGGTCACCCATCCAAGTACTGACCGCGAACGAATCAGCTTGACTTGGGGGACGACCAGAGCCGTGCGCCAACCGCGCATCCACCGCTGTCGAAGCACTTCTTAATAATTTACTTTAATTTCAATGCAAAAGTATATTAATTTTTTATTACAATTATACATTAAATTAACCATTTGTTTACAGTGAATGCTCGGACGGTTAAGAGCATTCTCAGATACCGGCGGTTATTAATTAGTCAAGAACACATATTTTGTGAAAATAACTGAAACCAATGTCGAGCTGACAGTTTCTAGTTTCCAAAACACATCGATTGATTACACAAAGATACATTTTTTTTATTACGGAAGAAAATAATAAGAGAATCCAAATACACCAATATTCGGACACTGTATGTCGATTTGTATGATTTCGAGAATTCTGAGGTACGAACTCAACTAGTTCATATTAACTAAAAGAATTTCTTCGCCATTTATTAATTAAATCAATGAAAAAATTATATTTACGCGGAACAGTAGTGAAGATAAGCTACGTAGAAAACTGACTAACCTGACTTCCTGAAACCGTCCGATTATTGGGTCACCTATGTAATAACGCTTGTACCAATTTCCGCACCCGATATCGTCTGTCTTTTAACAAAATGCAACAATAGAAAATAATTTAGGCTTCTACAACTTTTTTCTATGCATCAAATAACGTTTGTAGATACGATTATAAGTGTCAAATTGGGTTTCTAATACTTAAATTCAGAACAAATCAAATCCGCATAGGGGTGTCCGACGACTGGGACTTCCATTGGTATTTTTACTTTGCCGGCGTAAAAAGACAATTTTTATCCACCATACATTTTTGCGGTAGATTCGTTATGTGCATTTGCCGAAATTCCGCCTGCCGAAACGGTTTTTTTTTTTTTGGACCGGTGTCTTACCTCGCGCGCCGTACGCAGCCAGTAAGATACGAAGCTTCATTACAAAGATGTCTCAATGAAATCCGACATAATCCGCAGTGCGATAAATGGTGGAAAGATCTTGAATATCGCTAATAATATGTCTCGATGATTCTACCGTGGATAATGGCGGAGTCAGCGTGAATCATCGAGAGTCGCAGCAGTTATGGTGCCCGTTCGGTTAGTATTGCAAACGAGGCAGTGCGCTTTATGGGTTACTCGTTATACCTGACTCTGAGCCTGATTCAACGATCGTACAGCGCGTGAATTCCCGCACTACCGAATGGGAATAGTCAACGATTATCGTATAAAGTGTGTCTGGAATCGTACTCGGGAGTTTTCTCTTCCCTCTTTAAACCCCCCCGAGAAATTACGGTAATGCGCAAAACTTTCTCACCGAAGGGAGAAAGAGAGGAGACAGAAAGAGGGAAGGTCCACTCGACGCTTGTAACGTAAATACGGCGGCCGGGGCGAGCTGTGTACCGGGCTGTCATCGTCGGGTAACGCTTAACTGCCTCTTGAACTACGCTCGCCAACGTGGCCGCGGTGTTGAGGTAGCACCGTCGCCGAGCTGCGCCGGGGATGGACGAAGCGGTGCGCGGCGCGCAGGGGAGGTTATGAGCGGCCGATACTAGCGCCACCCCAGCCACCGCATCACTCTTGGACTCGCGATGTCTCGGAAACGAAACGGTAAAAAATTCTCCATTTTTTACAGAATATTCGTGGGCCGCTCCTCGGCAACACTCTAGCTTTTTGTGCAATTCGTGAATCTCGTTTGGGCGCTGGAACCAAAAACGTGCCGCCCTGGCGCGTTCGGCGTATCTCATACGTACGAATCACCCCAAATTCTATCTTAAATATCTCGGCTCGGGGACGGTGAAACTCATTAAAATTTGACCGGTGTTCGGATAATGTATGGAACAATGTCTCCGCTGAGTTTTAACATATTCGCGATAAAATGTGTTACGCCTCGAATCTACTATCTCCGGTTTAAACAGGGTTGCTACTCGGCGCGTTCATCCTTTTGCGATGAATACGGTACATACGTATACGCATTACGGAGCACGCACACGATATTTCAACGAGCCCGTAATGTTATTCTCGCGTACGTTATATGAACCGTGCACCCTCGGCAGTATGCGCAAAATGTAGTGGGAGTGGTTGTATATCATACGTCCCACTGTGAGTGAGGCGAATCTGAATCACGCAGCGGTGCAGCTAGAGACCCGGAGCAGAGGAGCCTAGCCAAAAGCGGGCAAATGATACACGGCAAAGAAGCATACGAAAGTATGTTACGAGAAATAAAAGGCAAAGCCCCGAGGCAGCCCGAGCCAACCTTCTTTGTCCCACCGTCTGCATTGCGCTCGTAACGCGGCGACCTTCGTCGTCGTCCTTACATTATGTCTCGCTATTAAAGTACCCTACAAATCTAAGCGTGCACCACACCACGTGCACCACACGAGTGTAGAATTACGTCCCGGCCGAACTTTAATCAGATTCAATTAAATTTATTCTTTTTGTATGCTGATGTCGGGAGCGAGGCCTGCACGTGAGCGCAAGTGGATCCGAACCGGTGTTCCACTGTAGCAGTTTGTGTATCGAGAAATTGTATGTTTTAGCGTGCCAGCACGATCGAGTTTCACTCGTGATCGCGCGTGCAGCAGCAACACATAAACACACACAGACCCAGTCACTGTTGGAGTGGAAACTCGTTCGATCTACCGTATTCCGTTTTGTTCTTTCCTATGATTTTATCTAGCGGTATTCTTCCTCGCCCTGAGAACTTTAAGTTCGAGCTCGAACCGATCCTTGCGGGATGAACGTTGATATTCAATGTCGACGTTACAGAATACGATGATTCCTCGCATACTTCTGTTATGCCGATGCAATTCGACATCACCCTTTGCCCCCTCGTGCGATCCTCGACGCCTACTTGCCCAGCCCGGATTTCTCTTCCAACTGCGTTCCATCCTTTTCTGAATTCCTCATAGAGGAAAATAAGTTTACGTAAAAAAAAAAATTCGAAATGTTATTTTCAGCGTAAAAAAAATTTCGAAATTTTATTTTCTGCATAACAAAATATTTCGTAATTTTATTTTCAGCATGCTAGAAATGGTGAAAATGTCGAGAAATGTGATTTTTAGCTGATGTCCGGATGTATGTATGTGTGTGTGTGTGTATGTGAAAAACGGATAAACATGACATGACAGATTTGCATAGTTTAGAACGGCTACAACGCGGAAACGGCTTGAGGTAGCAGGTTGAAATTTTGTATAAATGGTGCGCTCTACCATATTCCATTTTGTTCTTTCCTATGATTTTATCTAGCGATACACACGAAAAAATAATTCCCTAAAATCGGAATACGAAGTTTCGTAAAGATAATTTCGTTAAATAATTTCCAAACTCGTTTCTTCAGGTTTGAATATACAAACCTGTCTTTTTATTTCCCGCGTTATCAACAATTTCAGTTCGTACTTTTGTTTCTAAAACTATAGCCAAGTGGTGCGATCGAAAAATTAACAAATAAAAAATTGTGGACGTTCGTCGACAACAAGTTGTTGTAAAAAAGTACAAAATCTTTTTACTG
This sequence comes from Ichneumoninae sp. A BG-2022a, assembly GCA_030522665.1. NCBI lineage: Eukaryota > Metazoa > Arthropoda > Insecta > Hymenoptera > Ichneumonidae > Ichneumoninae sp. A BG-2022a. Next base: position 17,368 of record JAPYZC010005010.1, on the reverse strand, counting down.
TGTATTCTTCCTCGCCTTGAGAATTTTAAATCCGAGTTCGAACCGATATCCTGGCGAGATGAACGTTGATATTCAATGTCGACGTTACAGAATACGATGATTCCTCGCATACTTTTCTTATACCGATATAATTCGACATCACCCTTTGCCCCCTTGTGCGCTCGTCGACGCCGACACGCTTGGCCCGGCGTTCTCTTCCAGGCGTGTTTAATCTTTTTTTTACCTTTTTTATTCCTCTCTCCGCGCCCGGCCTTCTCTATCCTCGGAAGATTTCATCCGAAAACTGTCTACAGCTTGAACATGACAGGCGCGAATGCGTTGCATGTAAAACGTGCATACCTAGATTTCAATGTAGCCTTGTAGCTTCTGTCGACTTGTCATCCGGCGAAACGTGCATAGGCAGCTGAATCATTCGAACAGAAATAAACTATTCGTGTACGTCTCTCGATGGGCCGGTAATAAAATTAAATCATCTTCGACAAGACCGCGAACTCCGCGGCTGTGTCAACGCTCATTTATTTTTCGCGCTTTCGATGATCAGTCGAATTAATGAAAAATAAATACCGCTCGGTTACATTTTTTATGTCTCCCGAATGGAACGATCGAGTCCTCGGGAGGACGCTGGATAATTTAGTGCTTGATTTTAATATTGTAATTTAGCGTCGTACGGTACAAGCCGCGGACGACGTTGACGGAATAATTTAATTGACACGCCACGGCATGTCGCTCTCTCGTGCAATCTCTTCGCTTCACTGAAAATACACACACATATATATTATACATGTATACACTGTAAAAATAAATTGTGAATTTAATATACTGGAACTTGAAGTTTGCTAACGTTACTCATATTAGTTAAACATTAATGTACTTTGCTTGTAAAATAAAAATAACAGATATTAAAATTACAAATCTTTTGCTTGAAATTTACAAAAATGTCAATGAAAAAACACAAATTTTACCGTAAAATGGTTTATGTAAAAAAAGCTGCCAATACTGTTCATTAATTTTCAAACTAAATTTTTTTACAGTGTATATATTATTCATAGTATGTATTTTATATAAAATACATATATGTATATTATCCATGTATATGTATGTATATTTTGTGTCAATCTGCGGACGTTACGGAATAACGATCGTAATTTAGCGAGGAGGAGCGGAGGAACGGTTACCGGTGAGGAGGATGAAGACGCCAAGGTGTTGTCAGTATCGAACAAGTATAAAGCGGTCCGAATCTCGCCTCTAATCTTGCGTCACCGCCTATTAACATTTTACGATTTGATTTGCATAGAAATTCATCGGCATTGCACTGAGCAATTGTAAACAACGCGTGATCGGAGAAGTGTCGGTTAATTTATGAGAATCCCACCTTGCCCCTCCCGCTGCTCTCGTCTATCGAATATTTTCTTCTTTTTTTTTAACACAAATTCTCTATCTCTGGTTCTGCCTCGGTCTCGCTCTTCTCGGGCCGCTATACAACAGCCAGAGCCGATCGTGAGTTCGAGTTCGTAGCCTCGAAGAGAGGCCCGTCGAAGCGAGCGAGAACGGGGCTCGACCGTCCCGCGGGGCTTCGATATTACCAATAATTGTCGGCTCTAAAGGTTATCTCAGGAAAGCGCATATAGCCAAGACTCTCCTGCATCGCCGTGACCGATAACTTATGAACTCCGCAGCTTCACCGAGCCCGGGTATCGTCGTTATTATATACTGTATGCACTCGGAAGGCGAACGTCTGCATCGCCATTTCGTACCGTCGACGAAACAATTTTACTTTTTTCGGACCCGCGTCCCACGGTTCCGTGTCACAGGTGGATTAATCGATTTATATAATGCAGAGTTCATAGCCCGACTTTCAGGGCATGGACAGAAGGTCCGCATACCGGGAGGATTGTAAATGTACGATGTAGATTTAGCGAAGTAACTATTGGGGCACTAGCGTAAGGATTTGGCCCCAAACGCAGGTCGATTTTCAGACATTTTTTTTTAATCGTTTGTTGTTAAGATAAAAATTAACTTTTATGAGAAAGCCACATGAAAACTTCAAATTGCAACTTATATGAGGAAGCCATATGAAAATTTCAATTTTTATTTTTTAATCATCCGGCCATAAGATAGAAAATGGTATAATCGCGGATCTGTCCGGATTTCAACGCAATCGGACGAATAGATTTTCAGATACGATGCCCGTTGTTAATTGTTATTTTTCTATTAAAAAAAAAAAACTCAAATTTCGTAACACCTAACTGCATGGAAAAAGGCAACCTTGTCCTTTTCATACCGGCATACGATACGTACGATATAGATTTAGCCAAACAACTATCAAGTCTCAAGTCTCAGACTCGGCTACTTCAGTCCCTGCACAGTAAAAAATAATTTCGTTAAATCGGAATACGAAGTTTCATAAAAATAATTTTGTGAAATAAGTGACAAACTCGTTTGTTAAGGTTTTTAATATTACAAAACTGCCCCTTTATTTCTCGTGTAATTAACAATTTTAGTTTGTACGTTTGTATGTAAATATTTACTATAAAATTTACAATAAAATAAATTGTGCACGTTTGTGGACAATAAGTCATTGTAAAAAGTACAAACTTTTTTTACTGTGTGGTCTATGTAGATTTCGGTTCATCCAAACCCAAGTCCACATGGACTCAAACTCCCCGTAAACGCACATAACATACCGCGACACCGGACCAGATTCCAGATTTTTAATTTTTTTTCCACGTCCCAAAACTTAGACCGACCCGCCATTCCGCACAGAATTTTCCTTACAAGCGCCCCCGCATGACCGCGCTACGGGAATGTTTCGACATTTATATTTCCCCCGTCTCTCCGTTCCCCCTCGACCAGAGAGCAGCGCAGCGTCACGACATTAATAATTGACATTAGCCTCGCAGAAAATAAAAGGGTTTCGCGTTCCGCGCAAACAGTAGCGAACAGAAGATAAATAAACAATGCATAGCCGCACACTCCACGGCAGCGCGGAGCGAGTGGGAGATGGATGCTTTGCGCAATTGGATCGTGCCACGTTCGACCGAATATGATGCCGCTAAGGTATACACCATGTTGGGTAGAGCATCGGTATCGAATCGTGTATTCACTCGCAATTTCACGTGGCGCATCCTCGTGTCTTTGGCCGTGCGAGATCCACACGTACCGGTCCGTCCGCGTATGCGGCGCGCGCGCACACTCAGACACCCCTTGTTGGTTCGTCGTACGGAGAGCAATACAGCGCGCACATGTGAAACGCGCCGTGAGGAGAAGAGCTTCGAGTAGGTACGCCTCTCCCGGGCTTCTCTCAAGCTCTCGGGCTCTTTCTACCCGTGGAGGATTACATTATAAAAAGGTGCTGTGTGTGCACAGCGGTGAGCCGCGGCGAGCTGTACCTACTTACCGGGGCGAATGCCGTGCCCGGCGGTGAGAGCGAGGGGGGGACGAAAGCCCCCCGAGGAAACTGTTCTCTCGCGCCGTGGCAACGTACCTGAAATGAAAGTGCCAAAGGATCGCGAAACATGTGCGCTCTCCACCAAAGGAGCGCTCTCAACGGCTATGCACTATCCGATGAAAACGTTGCCGCGCACGCGAAAGACCCCGACCGCGTATATAATATCCCGTCTCAATGACTCGGAATTTCTACGGCTCCGAGAACATTTACACCCAAACGGTCCTCGGCTGTATTTACCTCGAACTATCGGCGAGGGAAGCCTTCCGCCGCATGCCGTGCCGATGTTTCCATTCGTCTCGTTATTTATTCATTCGGACGGCGTGTTCCCCGGGAATCGGAGGAAGACGCGCAAATGGCTGCTGTAATCCAATATAGGAGAATTATTATCGCTCGGGAGACCGGGAAACACCGGTTCGAACCGTACTAGGGCACCGTCCGATGAGAACCGGCAGGAATATGCGGACGGCACGACGAAGCAGTAAACTCGAAGCGGATGACGCACAGGACTGAATGAAGAAACTTAACACACGTGATGGAGAAATAGAATCTTGAAAAAGATACGAGACTGGAATGATTGAGATGAATTTATTGGAGTAATCGAAATTCGTGAAAGCAGCTTTCCTGGACGGTCGGGATCGGTTGTTTTGTTAGGAAGATCGGCACACACGAAGTTAAATAAGCTTGATTTATTTATTTGATTTATTTATTTGATTTATTTATTTGATTTATTTATTTGATTTATTTATTTGATTTATTTATTTGATTTATTTATTTGATTTAATTAATATGACATTTATTTGATTTACATAAACTCGGAAACGGCTTGAGATAGCGAGTTGAAATTTGGTACATTAGTACAGTAGTCACGTCTCTTCTATCGGATCAATTTTCACGAAAATTGAAGACCGATCTTGTAAATTTTTGAAAAAATGTCGTGGTAGCGCTGATGCTTAAATTTTGAGCTATCGTCATAAAACTGCATACAAATATAATACTATGATCAAATACCTTTGGTATTGAATTTGTCCGAAATCTATCTAAGTTGTCAGATTTTATGGAATTTTTGGAAAATCACTAAAAACGGTACAATCCAATACACAATTTAACACGGAAATGAACTAACACGGTTATAATTGGTTATAAATTGGTATTTTACATCCGACTACATTTTCCGCATCGAATATCGCTCCAGGAGTAAAATAATTTGGCGATTCATCACCAGTGGTTGAAAAATACATTCTCAAAACGCCGAATTATGCAAATTTCAGCCAGCGATTTTCTCTAACAAATCGACGGTTTCAATGTTACGAGACGTAAAAATCAATGAGAAATCGCCCTGCGTTGCACTTGCGCCCATCGGCACGAGAACGCCTCCGCGAATCCTCCATCGTCGCCATTCCCCCGAGAATCGCGGGTATTGAGTCACAGACAGTAATGAACGGAGCTTACCGACAGCTTCTCGCGGGTATGAATTGTGGAGAGGTGGCGAAAGAGTTCGCCGGACGCGTGGGGTGGAAAGCATCCTCAAAGCCGCGCGGCTCTGGACGCGAAGCTTTTTCCTCCCGCGAGAGCCGCTGAGGCCAGTGCGACTCGCGTTCATATATCAAACCGTGGGTTGGCAATACATACCGAATTTGTTGACATTCGTATAATACACATTTCATTTGTGTAATTAAGGGGGTGATGTATGGTTACATTTGCGAGTGAACGGAAACCCATTCATATTGTGAACACTCGCCACTCGACAATTACTCATAAGCGATACATATCGCATGAGATTCGAGGCGAAGGGGGCAAACTAAATGCGTTCCTTCGCCGAGCGAGAGGAGAAGAAGCCCCGCTGCATTTGCCGCTGCCTCCCCGTGCCTTCTGCCTGCCTTTATGCCTCGGCCGTCGCCTCTTCGTGCTGGTTTCCTCGGCTCCTTCTCGCTCCTTCCATCCTCGGACCCCGAGAGGAACGAGGGAGAGAACCTCTTCTCGGGCCTCGGGTATTTCTCCGCGCAGAGTGCAACATACGTGTCCCGGTCGAATAACCCACACGCACTTCGAGACTCGAGTTGGGAATCGGTCTGAGAGTCCCTCGAGAGAGTCCCGACCGGGGAGAGGGAGCGAAGAAACCGAGCCCGGCGCCGCGTACATAACGGATGTCATGCTCGGTTCATCCGACTGCGGGTATTTGTAAGTTGAAAATTATTCGCCATCCACCTTTTGCGCCCGGCGACTCCCGGCGATTGACTCGTTCGCAATGCACGGCCAACCTCGCGACCGCGTCCACGGCGCGTTTTCAACGGAATCGCGGACGCGATTCCCGTGCACACGCGAAATACGAAAACATCCGTCGATTTTTGGTTCGCTTTGCTTCGTAAACTCTCGGTGTCGACCCCTCGTTTATTTCTTGTTTTTCCACGATTACTGTCGGTGATAAGTAGCGTCGTGCACCCGACGCGATCCCGGTCGCGTATACATCCAGTTAGGAGAATCTCTCTACCGCGAAATTCACACGTAATTACTGGGTGATTATTTTTCCCTTTGTGGAATTGAGGAGGTTGGAACGCTTCACATCAGTCACATAAGTGCTACATTCTTTTTAGTTGTTTGTACAAACTTTTACGCTTCTATTCATTATAGTGGATGGTTATGATGGTCTTTGACCGAGAAAAATATTAATTGCAATGGATTTGCTGAAATCTTCACAGGTTTTTGCTAAATACATATTGGATTCTTTTTTTTTTAAGAATAATTCGCAATTTTCGCTCGTTTTTGATGTATTATGGCTCATTCTCTTCCTCAGAAAATGCTCTACGAATTTACCACCTAGATATTCGATAGCATTTTCCCTCAAAAAATGAGAGCCTTTTGTTTATCGTAAAAAACTTACTTTGTAAAAAAATAGCTCATCATTTTTATGTACTATTTTTAAATGGACAATATTTGGGTGGTGAATTCGTAGAAGATCTTTCAAGAAAGATAACGAGAACATGATTTGGATGTATTGACATCAAAATCGAGGAAAAAGTTGCGGGATTATTCTTTGAAAAAAATGGAGGAATCTGTTTTTATTTAATTTTTTTTTTTTTTACGATGTACACGAGATGATAATCAACATCGTGCACCCGACGCGACTTCAGTCACATATCATCCAGTTAGGAGAATCTCTCTGGAGCAAAATTAACACATAATTACTGGGTGGTTATCTTCTTTGTACAATTAAGGAAATTGAGGCGCTTCACATTACTCTAATAAGTGCTACGTTTTTAAAGTTATTTATACAAACTTTTACGTGTTTATTAAGAGATTAATTATAGAGGATGGTTATTTGTATAAGAGTACATATCCTTAATCTAGAAAAACATTAATTGCAGTGGACTTGAACAAATATTTAATAGAATTTGCTAATTTTCGAAAAGGTACATGTTCAGTTTTTTCAAATAATAATCTGCAATTTTTTCTCGATGTTGATGTATTACAGCTCATTCTATTCCTTGAAAGATGCTCCACAAATCCATCACCCAGATATTCGATAGTATTTTCCGTTTAAATATGAGAGTCTTTTGTTTATCCAGCGACGAAATTCCTTCATAAACAACCAGTTGTCATTTTTAAACGGACAATACTATCGAATATCTGAGTGGAGAATTCGTAGAACATCTTTCGAGGATGAGAATGAGCCATACTACATCATAATCTCGCAAAAATTGCGGATTATTCTTTGGAAAAACTGAGTTTATATATTTTACTAATTAATATAGCAGAAAAGCTGAATTAATATACCTTTTTGAAAATCAGCAAAGACCAGTTAATATTTTTTTGCAAATCCATTGCAATTAATGTTTTTCGACATTAAGGACACTCTAATAGTTATTGGTTATTTGAACTCTAATTCAAATAACCAACAACTATAATCAATAGATGCGTAAAACTTTGTATAAACGACTTTAGAAATGTAGCCCTCACTTTACTATTGTGAAGCGCTCCAACCTCCTTAAGGTGGGTCCAAAGATCAACATAACAATAACATATTGTGAATCTATTTTTGTCCGAAATGATTTCATAAGATAAAAAACGAATCTTTCCGGAGAAAAATGTCTAAAAAATGTAACTTTCTCTCTATCGAACTGATACGTCTTTAGCCTTCCAAAACTAGTTGCTCACCTTCGCGTGAACCCTCTCACGCGAAAAACGGCCCCAGCCCGGAAGTGAACGATCGTTCGCGCCGCCAGCTCCCTCGAACGAGCTAATTCGTCAATGGTCCCGATCGTTTAAAAGCGTCGCCGCGATTCAGCGTGTAAATTCCGGTCGCGATAAGATTAATCGTCGGCAGTGACTAAAGTGCCCAGTTTGGAAGTGGTAACTTGACGTATTAGCGATTGATGTGTCTCGACGCTTTTTCTTCTCCTTTTGTGTCTTCTTTTTTTTTTTTGTGTTTTTAATTTTTTTTTTCCCCCCCCCCCCCCGGAGGAATTTGCCGCAATTTTCCGGGGGGGGGGGGGGGGGGGGGGGGCGGAGGCGAAATGCGCGAGTCCTCGTTCCGCCGGTCCGCGGATCGCCGCATCAAACGATCCACGACCGTCTCCGGGAAACGTAAATTTTATTTCTCCTCGGTCGGTCCGAGTTGCCGAGAGGGCTTCTCGGTAAGCCCCTCGGTCGGCACATACAACTGGTTCTCACAATTACTTATTATCTATAATTATCAACTACGGGGCATCCCCCAATGTCAAGTATTTTTGACCCCGGGTAATCGACAACGCTCGGCTTTTACTGCTTCACTCTTCTGTGGCCTGTGTTTACGAATTGCCCACTCGCAACATCTTCTCGAAAGCTCGTATACCTCCCGTAAACCACGTAGGGAGGCGAACTCGCCGGTTTCCATTGCACTGCTATTTCCCCCCTTCGCCTCTCTCGCGGGGTTTTTCTCTCGTTACCAGAATCTGAATACCGTGCGAAAGACCGCGACCCCGCTACCAGGCCTCTATGCACGGCTAACTGGCTAAATGAATCTGTGGAAGCCGCGAGCAAACTTGCCCGCACATAGTTGCAACCGACCGACCGCCGAAGGATGGGAAGCTACATTCAACAATTATTAATAATTGAGATATGGAAGCGAGATATCAAACATTCTGTGGGCAACAGCGATGTGCGCTATCGTTGTCTGTAGAAACACTTTTTTCTCAACCGATGATACGTCACACCATTTTCCTACCGGAAGTGACGTCATGCCGGAAATACGTCACTTCCGCTCCGGAAATTCGATTTTTCGACCGGAAGTGACGTATTTCCACTGTGAGGTCACTTCCGGTCGAACAATTTGATTTTAAAACCGGAAGTGACAAATTTCCATTGCGATGTCACTTCCGGTCGAAAAATTAGATTTTTAAACCGGAAGTGAAGTATTTCCGGCAAACCTCCGAAAACCTAAATTTCCATTTTCCAAATTCCATAGTCTACAGCGATGGCGCGATGCCCCTCAGCCACAGCAACCCGCTGGCAACCTACTAGTCGTCTATAATGCACAAACCTCGCATCACAGTCGATAAGACCGCAGAGTTCAATCTATACAAACCGAAGTCTGCGCAGACTCGAGTGGATAGTACTTCACAGCAGATTAACTCTACAATAAATGCTAATAGCATTCATTGTACGATAGCATCTGAGGTCCTCTAGGCACATACAAAAAAAATATAAAAAATAACATACGAATAATTCACCGAATATAAGACAAAATAAAAAATAGTAAGGAAACTTAATAAACTCGAATATAACGAAATGGTAACGAAACTTAATAAACTTGAATATAACAAAAATGGCACCGAAACTTAATAAACTCGAATACAACAAAATGGTAACGAAACTCAATAAACTCGAGTACAACAAAATGGTAACGAAACTTGAACTGAAACACAGAACGACCTCCACGCAGACTGCACACTCAGGCGGACAGGTGTCTCAGTGACCAGTTATTTCGCGAAATCTACGCGGTCTACGATCGTCGCAGGTGGGCGGACATTCGGTAGATGCACGTAACAGATCCACCGAGTAAACAGTGGATCGGACTCGCTCGGCACGAGAGAACCGCGCCGGGTTGCCCGGTTATCGATGCACGCCACGCAAGTGGCCTCTCGAAAGTCTGACGATAATGTATCGCGCGTTGAGGCATCAACGGGTTGACAGATTGATTGGAAATAAAGTAGTAGCTGACGCGCTGAGTTTGAAAGTAAAACGGGAGCGATTGGATCGAAGGGAAGATCGTTCTCTCCCGCGCGAGCGAGCGGGCGCGCGCAGGAGGGCGGGGGGGAGGGGGGGGAGGGTGAAGAGTCGGCGGGCGAGGAGCGCATCAACATCAGCAATCCGGGACCGGTGGGAGAAAGGGTGAGAAGGAGATTGAGTTTGATAGGAAAGAAAATCGCGCTCGCACGCCGTCGTTAGCTTGTTAACTCGCACGCAATACCTCCAGCTCAAATACCGGATACGCTGTATTCTCTCTGGGTTTCCGTACCTGGCCGGTTGCTGCGCCGGCCCGAGACTGGCTCGTCGCTGCCTCCTCGCCTCCTTCGCTTGTCTGCCGCCTCCTTCGACCTCCCTGCCTCTTCCCTCCGCCTCGTCCCTCGCCGCCCTGCTCGCCGGCTGCTCCGATCCGCGAGAGCCCTTTGCTCACCTGTGGAGCCCCTCTCGCAAACTGTTCCCCTCTCCCCCCCCCTTTTCCTCACTCGCTATCTCCCTCTCCCAACCCGCCATCCCGCGAGATTCGTTAAACCGCGCATTTATAAAAAAAAATATAAAAAAAATCTCTTCCCATTTCCAGTTCTTGGAAAGTACACACACAAATGTATACCTGCCGAGAAATATTCATCCTTCGTGACTCTCAAAGTTACGTCGGGCCCGGTGTTTAACGCAATTCCAACGAGGCAATTTTTCTTTTTTTTTTTTGGTTGTATAATTTGTAAGTATGCCACCTATGTGCACGAGACGAGAAAAAAATGCGCTCCAATCTCACGTCAATCCGATTAGTTGCTACGGCCGCGTGTTTGTTTTTGGCATTGACAGGCATTTATTATTTTCTACATTGTGTTGAATGCTGCAACGCAAAAAATTCGCTCGCGGGCTGCAAAAGAATTTTTTTTTCTTATTTCAATTCTCATAATTCCAACAACTACGGCGAAACCGTCAAAGTGACATGCTATCGTTTCGAGTCTGCATGGAATTTAGAATTGAAATAATTTGTTTTCTTTCTCAGCCCGCAAGCGAATTTTACTTGAGTCATCGATATTCTTTTTTCGGTGCATGGAGAAAATGTGTAATATTTTTGCCGATCGGCAGCCTCGAATTACGCTCCGCGCGAAGCCCGCTGGCGTTCCTGGTTTCGATACATGTTTCCATAAAACGAGGCGATGATGGATGCCTCCAGAGTCGCGCATCCAGTGGGTCAAGGGAAGTTGGGTTGTTTTTGACATTGACAGGCATTTATTATTTTCTACATTGTGTTGAATACCACACTGAAAAAATATCGCTTGCGGGCTGCGAAAGAATTTTTTTTCTTCTTATTTGAATTCTTACAATTCCGTGTGATGTTCGAGCAACCGCGGCGAGACTGTCGAGGTGACATGTAAGCGTTTCAAACCCGTATGGAATTGTATGCATTTAAAGTAGAATTGAAATAATCATTTTTTATTTCGCAACCCCCAAGCCAATTTTACTTGTCATTGATGTATTTTTTTAGTGTATAAAAAAAATTGTTGTTTGCGATTTCGAGACCATGCCTTATGGATTTTTTGACATTGGTGGTGAAATCTCCAAATTATTTCACTCTAGGGCGACATTTGATGCCTAAACTCACGGCGAACATAAAAATCAAATCTTCCAAATAGTTAAAATAATTCAAAAATCTATAAAATTTAAACGATTAGATCATTTTTCGCCAAATTCAATACCCAAACATTATATAGTGTTACTCCATCATCGAAATTACTAAAATTAGACAATTTGTCATTTTTTTTTGTCAAAATGAGTAATTTTTCACAAAAATCAAAATCTCATAAAATCTGACCATTTGGGTAGAATTCAATACCAAAGGTCTTTGATCAAAATATTATATTCGTGTGCAGTTTTACAAAGATAGCTAAACATTTTTTCATTAATTTTATTTATTTTTTATTTTCTTTATTTTCTTTTTGAAATTAGACAATTTTGTAGTCATTTCTTCAAAAAAATCTAAAACCTCATAAAAATTGTACTGAACGAAAAGACGTGACCACTCTACTAGTGTACCAAATTTCACCCGAATATCTCAAACCGTTTCCGCGTTATAGTCGTTTTTCAACGATACAAGTCTGTCTCATACACACACACACATGCATGCGGACGTCAGCTAAAAAACAAATTTCTCGATGTTTCAGACTATTTTTATACATTTTTTTACGAAAACAAAGCTTCCTCTACGAGGAAGCAAAATGTATAATATTTTTGGCCACCGGCAGCCCCGAATTATTCTTCGCCCGAAGCCCACTGGCGCTTCGCTGGTGGCGATAAAAGTTTCCATAAACCGCGCCGATGATGGATGCCTCGGGAGTCGCGCTTCCAGTGGGTCAAGGGAAGTCTTTGATTCTCAATCTGCATCCGCGCTGCTGATATTCTGTCTATGAATCATACATGAGAAATTTATAATCTTTTATCGTGGAAGGGAGCAGTCGAGCGTGAAGATTTGCGCGGGTAGACAGCGAGGCCGGTAATGTTTAACGTGTTCACGTTGTAGACAATGTTACCGGAAGGATCTGCACCGGCGCGCGCATCCCGGCCCGATGAAACTTCATTGTCAATTGTATGCATTCAATCACGCGTTTCGGAGTCACGGTTTTCCACCGTCTCTTCATTTTCGCACACGGCCGGCTAATAACAATTCCTCTCCTATCCGTCCTTTGTGTCGCATAAAAAAAATCATTATTATAAAAAATGTAAATAAACGCGGGAATCTTCGCGAAGAAAAAATACAATAGAAGTAGGCAAGAGGGACCCGAGAAGTAGGTGTGCGAGATTATCTTTGACTAAAAGTGCAGTAATTGTAAACGTAGAATACACTTTACATGGATTTCTTTTGTGTGACACACTATGTGACAATTTTTAGAATGTTCAGGGAATTTAAAAGAATCGTCGTGCACTGACGTTTTACGTATGTGAGTTCCATAATATTTTATATCCTAAAAAAAAGATGCTGTTGAAACTTCCAGCAGCCATGTTGGTTTTCGCGACAATTAATGATGCAATTAATTCATTTACATAATTAATTAGATAATTAATTATGTAAGGTCAATTATACGAAATCGCATCGTTCGGTCGGTAAAACAGGACGCCCAGTAGGTGATAAAGATCGACATAACCGCTAAATATTTCGAAGCCATTTTTCTCCGACAAGATTTTATATAATAAAAAACGAATTCGTGCGAGCCGCAATTCTTTTTTCATTTCATAGAATCGTTTCGGAGAAAAGTGGATCCAAAATGTTAACTCTGTCTCTCCCGCACTGATAGATATTTAGCCCTTTTTTAAGGTAGCTACGGCACGAACATTTTCACAATTGTTTATCCAAATTTTATTGACAGTAACGCAAGTCGATATGTATTAATGCAAGTGTCCTCCAACAAGGAAACTATCGATAACGATGTTTTCGCAAATACATAAACTGATAAATGCAAATTTCTATGATGATACAATTACCTTGAGTTTTTTCAAATAAGAATCTATGTTTTTTACCAAATTTTAATGTACCACGTTTCATTTCGTTCCTCAAACGTTGCTTTATGAATTCACCGAGTAGATTTTTAAAACAATTTTGGCCGCTTAAAAAAGAACAGTTTGTTTATGGGGCAAAAATTCACCTATCAAACAATAGACCATAATTGCCAACCGGTCAAACCTAAAGAAAATCGACTTGGTGAATTCGCGAAATCCAATCGTCCACTTTTAATCACGGTTTTCCACCGACTCTTAATTTTTCCACACGGCTGGCCAATAAAGATTCCTCCCCCCTCCGTTCTTTCTAGTCCACAAAAAAAAAAGAAACAAATCAAAAATCAAAAAAATCAAAATAAACACCGGAATCTTCGCGAAGAAAAAAAAGGAAATAGAAGTAGGCAAAAGAGGATCCCGAGAAGAAGTAGGTGTTGTGTGAGATTATCTCCGAATAAAAAAGTACAGTTCGATGTGTAAGTCCGTGTATCGGTTGCACTTAAGAGGGGCCTCCTCAGCCGGGTGAGATGTGTTTGCAAAAGAACATCAAAGGATCGTGATCTAATCGGTGCGCGCTTGTTCGGTCTCCGCTGCGTCGGGAGAGAGATGCAGTGAAAACGTTCGCTCTCGTTGGCTCCTCGAGTGGAGCGCCTGCGAGAAGCGTTATGTAGTTACTACGTACAGCTCTCGTAGAATGCATGTGGATGCGCGTGGCAACTAGTGAGTGCCGCGGGGTCCAACTAGGGTCAAGAGAGAAGAGGCCCAGTCAGCCAAGGCCCACGAGAAGCGAAGAGCGCGGCGAAGAGAAGAAGAAGAAGACTAGAATAAGAAGAAGAGGAGGACGAAGAAGAGCCGAAAGGGAAGAAAAAAGAAATCCGCGCAAGCTCGAGTGAGAGTAGAACCGAACGGCGCGGTACGCTCGGTCAAAGCTTTCATGTCTAAAAAAAAAATAAAAATAAAAATATTCTCATCAATTTCTAGTTGCCGGTCGCTCGTAAATATCTGCTTTGCGACTGTGTGGAAGTGGAAACTTAAAATTGCGGCGACTAACGATAATTTTTTAACTTCCGTGTGGCTCTCGCGCACTCGGCTCGATAAAACGCGTACACCGATTCGCGGCTCTGGGGGAGTGATGAAAAAAAAGAAAGTAAAAAAAAAATACAGGAAAAAGGTTCGGTCTCTGGTATGATCTCGTTGACACGCTCGGGCGATAGTTGCGTTAGTACCCGAGGTATGCAGCATTGACCCTGGGCTAAAAGTGCATTCCCCATTATCGCACCCACGTAACGGCCTTACGGCTGATGGGCTTGTGCAAGAGAAAAAGGAAAAACACATAGTGGGTCCGCCGATCCAATCGTCGGTCTGGTTTCGCTCTCGGGGGAACACGTTCGTTCGACCGTCGATGTCCTCTCGCCCCTGATGCTTCCCGATCCTGTTACACACTCTCGCTCCTCTCCGCCTCACCGTACGGTATACAGAGGTGTACTCTCCGCTTACAACCCGTGTGTATTATACGACACTGCTCCACTCTCGAACCATAACACTCTGCATATTCGACCAATCAAGGATGCTCGTGCAAAATCAACAACGTGTCGCAATAAAATTAAATTTGTAAAAAAATAAGAAAAAGAAGAGAAATCGTATTTATTCCCGCGAATTATAGAGGGAGAATTTCTGCGATTAATGCTAGGCGTTTCTCACTCCACCGAATCGTTAGGACTTATTATTATTTTTTGTTTATTATTAGTATTTTTTATCTAATGTTAATAGTAAGCGGATCTTTGCATATTTGACCAATCACGGATGCTCGTGCAAAATCAACAACGTGTCGCGATAAAATTAATAAGGATAAAAAAAATGAAAACGGAATTAATCTCGTGAATTACAGAGGAAGTAGAATTTCTGTTATATCTATATTATTTTATTATTATTATTTTATTATGATTATTTTACTATTATTATTTTATTATTAGTAATTTTTTTATTATTAGTATATTTTTTCTCTAACCTCAATAATAATCAGATTTCTGCATATTTAACCAATCACGGATGCAAGTCAACAACGCGTTGCACTAAAATGAAAAACGACTTTTTTTTATTAAAACGAAATTAATCTCGCGAGTTACAGAGAAATTAGAATTTCGGCGATTAATTCTAGGCGTTTCGTGCTCCACCGAATCATTACGATTATTATTTTTCTCGCTTATCAATAATTGTCACATCTCTGCATATTCGTCGAATCAAGGATGCTCGGTCAAAATCAACAACGTGATAAAATAAAATAAAAAATAAAAACAAATAGAAAACGACGTTAATCTCGCGAATTACAGAGGAAGAAGAATTTACGCTATTAATTCTAGGCGTTTCTTGCTCCACCGAGTCACTATTATTATTATTGTTCTCTAATCTCAGTAGTTATCACGTCTCCGCACATTCGACCAATTAACCACGCTCCTGCAAAATCAACAACGTGTCGCAATAAAACAAAAATTTAAAAAAAAAACCAAAAAACGAAGCTAATCTCGCGAATTACAGAGGAAGCAGAATTTCCACGATTAATTCTAGGCGTTTCTCGCTCCACCGAATCATTATTATTATTCCGGAATCTCAATAGTTATCACATCAGCAATAACATTCGCGATAATAACAGCATTACTTAAAGTTTCGCGCTCGAAAGATTATCGGTACCACCGGCGCGAATGCCGTGCGCGAGAGGGTCGGTTTGCTCGAGTGCAATAATTTATTCGATTAATATTGTGTGCGCGCGGATGCGCCCCGGCTCGAACGTGGAGGCTCGACGGAGTCTTAAACCCGCGCGACCACTGCCAAAGTAGCGAGCGCAAAGCGATAAAATACAATAACTTACGATCGATAATGTTTGTACGGGTGGTGGTTTTCGTTCGGTTCGTGTGTTTCGGAGGCGAGAAATAGGTATGACGTAGGATTGAAAAGTTGTATATACGATCGCGAGCCGGGGGACCCGCGGAGAATAGCGCTGGCGCATCGCTGGAAAGGATAACATGCACGGCGAACGATGCGGCGATCGGATCGGTGTGCACAGGCTTGTTTCGTTTGCGCCTGTGCGCGGCCTGCACTTCTGCAGCGAAGAGAGGACGAGAGAGGAAACTCTCTCTCGCGTGGCTGTGTGTTGTCAGCGGGACGGCGAGTACGGGGGGCTATCTCTCGCACCGGGCACTGCTCGTTCGCTTGTACAATGTATAGAGGTGGTGTAACCCCTTCGGTACTCTACCTATACACACACATGTATTTATGTATTTTATATATATTATATATATACGTAAATATATGGGGCGTTTCACGTAAAATCGCCAGCCCATGTCCCTCACCCTCGTCGGTTTTGTTGATTTTGCTTACTCGTGGAGGAAGCTATTTTTGTATAATATTGTTACCGACACATAGGGGACTCGGAATTTTTTTAGTTTTTTTTATCCCCGAAAAAACAATTCCGAAAAGGTATTTTTTAAAATCTGGAAATTGTCACAGTGATTCTACGATTTAAGATATGATTTTTAAGCATCACATGATTATGGATGCTTAAAAGACAATATTAGTATTTTCAATATATCAATCAATTACAATGTCAATTTTTTAGTTTCTTTTATGTCGCAATTGGAATTTTTTATTTCTTTAATCGATCGTACCGTTTTAAAATATTAATGAGCTTCAATTTTTCTGAAGTCTCAAAAAATACCAGAAAATACCAAAAATACCAATTGCCCGAATACAATTGATATAATTCAAAAACAATAAATAAAACTAAAATAGTAAGTATTGAGATCTCATTATCGGTTGGTGCTTAAAAATCATATTTTAAATCATAGAATTAGTGTGCGATTTTTCACATTTTTCAAAACATTGCTTTTCGATTTGGTTTTTCGAGGGTTCAAAAATGTCACTGATGGTGTTAAAAAATCCGAAAAAATTCCATGACCCTTATTGGTCGGTGAGAACATCAAACTACAAAAACAGAGCTTCCTCTGTGAAGAAGCAAAATGAATTAAATCGACAGGGCTGAGAAACATGGGCTGCTGATTTGACGTGGAATGCCCCATATATATAATATATAATATATATATATAAATATATATATATATATATATATTGTGACGTGGTACGTCACAAGTCCTTCCCTAAACTCGGCTCGAGTCCGCCGCTCACCCAACGTTAGACCCGCATATTTTT
>JAPYZC010005006.1:0-34023 GCA_030522665.1 Ichneumoninae sp. A BG-2022a | reverse complement strand
ATTTTAAACAAATTTTAACATAAAGGAAACGAATAATATTTTGGGATCATTATTATGGACGAACAATCTTATCAGCATCTTCCATATGCTTGATTTTTTCAGATTTTTATCCGATTGAGAAGTGTTTGTAATTCTCTTTTATTCCTCTCAAACTTAGGCGGCGTCAGTCATTGCGCTAGTACTACCTTAATGAAAATGATTCGTTAATTTTTGTAAATACGTATGAACTTTTTCAGATGTTTAAATTCACTTTGAATTTTGTGACTGTCTACAGGTTTTTCCTCTATATAAAAAAATTCATACGTATTCAGAAAAGAGAACGAAGCACTTTCATAAAAAAAAGTTACGGTTTCGGGCGATTTTTTGAACAATAAAAATTTTTCATCAATTTGTTGATAACATTTTGGAATTATTATTATGCAAAATTGGTCTTTTCAGCACCTTTAATATGCTTGATTTTTTTCAGATTTTTATACCATCCAGAAGTGTTTACAATTCTCTCTCATTTCTCTGAAACTTACGCGAAGTCAACACTATTAGCAAGCAGGCTAATTGATTTTCACGACATTTCTACGATACTTCCGTCTTATGCTTTTATTACCTCATTTTTTATTTTTCTTAAATTTGTGTGTGTGTGTGTGTATTTTTTTTTTGTAATGTATGAATTAAAAAACAAACCGGCAAGTCGGAGAGGCAATCCGGCAAAGAGGATGTCGGCAGCGAGCGGTTTGACATCAAAGCTCCCGCCGTAGTCGGAAAAGCCACACTTTATGTGGGGACAGTCGTCGCAGTTCTGTTGCGGCGGGCAAAGTTCGTCCAAATCAACTTTGGGCGGTGCCCGAGTACCGTAAGCTACGCCTTTCTGATTCTCGTGATTAACGAAATTCAACTTTTTCTTCCCATCTGCGGTCGGGCCAAAGATAAATCGGACATGTGGCTAATCGAGTGGAATAAATGCATTTTTAATACTATCGACGAAGATTTCTTTGTTCTTTACCATCGATCGTCAGGCTTCCCTTCGTCATGTCGACGATGTTCTTCGCGTTGCAGTGATAAATTCCAATGTCCTGCTGACTTATCCTCGTCACGTTCAATCGCATTTTGAACTGAAATTTTTTTTTTTTTTTTTCAACGTATGATGTAAAATTTCATCGACGAATTTTTCGTATGGGGATTCTAGTGTGTGTGATGTACCTTGTATATGTCCCTTCTGTCGTATATATCCATTCGATACTCGGGCGAAGTCTCAAGAAGTCGACCATCCTCGCGCTCCCACCATGTAAGAGGCTCCGGAAAGGCCTCGACGTCGCACTCGAGTGTCGCAGATCCGTGATTCTGCCCTCGAACTTTGGGCTGACGAATTCGTATGAAAGGCGCGACTGCAACGTGTTTTCAATACTAAAGCCCACTTCGACTTTCGAGTTTCGTATAAATGTGAAATTTTTCAAATGGTTAAAAAAAAAACTTTTTTTTTTTATGGTCTAGATTTAAAGTGCGATGCGGTAGAGCGGAGCTTGATGATTTCGGTCGTGTAAAAAGATCTTTAAAATTGATTATCATTTTTTTTTTTTAAATAAATATTTTTATATATTTATTCTAGGTCTGGTAAAGACTCGAATTTCGTGGAAATATTACATTTTATAAATGGTAAAAAATGTGTTTTTTTGAGGATTTACTAGTTTTAGGACACGAGTGCGATGCGGCAGAGTTGGACATGATAATTTCGGTCGTTTAAAAAGAGCTTTAAAAGTGATTACCATTTTTCTTGTGTAATTAACATATTTTTTATTCTAAGGAAATATATTTTTTTTTTTTGAAGATGGACTAGTTTTACGATATCAGTGCGATGCGGTAGAGCCGGGTAGGATGATTTGGGTCGTGTAAAAGTATTTTTTTTATTGATTACCATTTTTTTTTTTCATCGAAATTTTTATGTAATTATTTTAAGTTCAGTAAAGACTCGAATTTCGTATAAATGTGAAATTTTGTAAATAGTAAAAAAAAAATGGAGGATGGACTAGTTTTAGGACACGAGGGCGATGCGGTGGATTTGGAGATGATAATTTCGGTCGTTTAAACACCCAGAAAAATAATTTATTTCAAGACCATCGTTTATTTGGTTTAAGTAAAATATTTATCGGTTTTAAATAAATATGTATTTAAATTAAGTGAATAGTTGCTTAAATGAAATATATATTTATTTAAATCAAATAAATATTTTACTTAAACCAAATAAACGATGGTTTTCAAATAAATTATTTTTCTGGGTGAAAAGAAAAAATTGATTATCATTTTTGCTAATTAAACATTTTTCAAATTATTACTCCAGGTCCAATGAAAGATAATGCAGATGAGGACGTCGGTCAGGATTGCCAGAGGAGTAGAAAAAAAGGGCCAAGGTATGTGCTATTATTTTCAAAACAATAGAACAGCATAATAGTGAAAAAAGAAAAAATCTTTAATGGCTGTTAATGAAAGGGTTGAATTATCCGCTTGGCAATATTTTTCCCGCATCTCCGTTCCAGCAGTCCACCATAACTGGCGACTCGCATTTACGGAGTAAGAATAATAGAAAAATAATGGAAGAGGGGAGCGAACAAAAGGGCGAAATTAAAAGTCCGCATCCGCCCGGCAATATTTTTCTCCGCATTTGCGTTTTCCATATAGAGTCACGAAGAAATCGCGGCGCTGCGTAGTCTGTTATCGATGGGGCGGAGTGGAGTATAAAAGAGCAGCAGCGATATTTTCCACCCTACGATCGTCGCTGCGGGCACCCTTAAACTGGCACTCCCACATAAACTCCTCATACGAATACACCCTCGCGCACGCCACAACTTCCACGGCCACGGTAAAAAATTGTAATTAAAGTGTTAATCCGATGAAAAATAAATAACACATTTTTTTCACACATATAATTTCGAGTGCTTTCGCTTTACTAATTTTAGTATAGAATTTTAAGTCTCCGGAGAAAAATAACCCTTGCGCAACCACTTTGACACTTTGATTAATGTCTTTCGTGCTAAGGGTTTGAAGTTTTTCAGAGGAGGCAAACGTACGAAAAAGTATTGTTGAAATTTCAATTTTCATGCATAACGTCGTGCGAGAATTTTTTTACTTTTTTATTTATCAATTTTTTCATGCACTTATTTCTTTCTTTTTCGATCATTTTTTTTTATTTTTTCATCTTTGTAAGATCTTTTGTGGCCGAGGTTCGAAATTGTTGAGAAAAACTTCGTCGACACGAGAAAAATTGGAGTAAATTTTGTCACCCTACCTTTGGCCATCCACTCCGTTCCGTTCTATTTCAATCCATGCTATTCTGTTCTATTCCATTCCATTATATTCCGTTCTGTCCAAGTTAATTATATTTAGTTGTGCGTCCCGTGCAGTGAAGGCATTTGTTTCACTTTAATACTCACACTGCACCTCGACCCGAATCATGTGAGTATCCGAATTTTAACTGTCATACACACTGGCCTGCGAGAATTTTCAATCCTGTATTTATTAATTTTTGTCCATACGCTTGTGTCGTTTTTTTAATTAAGCCTTGTTCACTTTACAAGCTAAAATTGTTAATGACAGAGGAAATAAAAGGACAGCTTTGTATATCCAAACTTTAATAAATAAATTTAAAAAAAACAGAATTATTTTTACGAAACTTCGTATTCCAATTTCACGAAATTATCTTTTACTGTTTATCTTTGAGACATTTGTCAAACTTTTGTTTATTAATTTTTTCCATGCACTCATTCAATTTTTTTGTACTTCAGCAAGATCTTTGATGTCGGGGGTTAGAAATTTTCCAAAAAAGTTTTGTCCATACGAGAAAAATGGTAGTAAATTTTGTCACCCTACCTTTGGCCATCCATTCCGTTCCATTATATTCCAATCCATTCCAATCCATTCCATTCCATTCTATTCCAATCCATTCCATTCTATTCCAATCCATTCCATTCTATTCCAATCCATTCCAATCTATTCCAATCCATTCCATTCTATTCCAATCCATTCCATTCTATTCTAATCCATTCCATTCTATTCCAATCCATTCCATTCTATTCTAATCCATTCCATTCTATTCCAATCCATTCCATTCTATTCCAATCCATTCCATTCTATTCCAATCCATTCCAATCTATTCCAATCCATTTATTCCATTTATTCCATTGTATTCCATTATATTCCGTTCTGTGCAAGTTAATTATATTTAGTTGTGCGTCCCATGCAGTGAAGGCATTTGTTTCACTTGAAAACTCACACAGCACCTCAAGCCGCAGCATGCGAGTATCCGAATACACACTGTGCTGCGAGAATTTTCAATCTTTTCTTTGTTAATTTTTTCCATGCACTTATTTAATTTCAGAGGATAGAAATTTTCGAGAAAAGCTTTCTCCATGCGTGAAAAATTGTAGTAAATTGTAGTAAATTTTGTCACCCTATCTTTGGCCATCCACTCTGTTCCACTCTATTCTAATCTACTCTAATTCTATTCCATCCCATACCATTGTATTCCGCTCTACCCAAGTTAATTATATTTCGTAAAGCGTCCTATGCAGTCAAGGCATTTGTTTCACTTGAATACTCACACTGCACCTCGAGCCGGATCTTGTGAGTAGCTCTTGGCGGCACCCCGTTGTCAGCGATACAGATATACTCGCCCAAATGTTCTCTATTAACCGCGGTGATGTTGAGCGTGTGACCAATTACCGAGGACGCTGCTCAAACAGTCGCAGTAATTATACGAAACGCACAGTGCCCACATCGGCCTGTTGCGGTGATAATTAAATTTGTAATGAAATATTTGTCGAGCTTAAAATCCACGCGTTAATCCCACGGAAAATCATTAACAATTTAACGAAATTTCGAAAATCCCCGAAGCTCGGCGAAACGGGATTGAGCCGATTGAAAATTCACTGTTAAACCGTTCGAGTGAAAGCCGGAACGGTGCCTCGACAGACAATCGAATGCGATAATGCTAAAAGTATGTTACCCTCGTACCCATGTTTAATTTCCACTTTGCTACCGTGTAAAATAGAATAAACGCCGACGATAATCTACATTGATCGTACATGGGCGATATATTTTTAGCACGACGATGAATAAATAAATACATTAATCAATAGAGGAATTAAACTACGCGACAAAATTGATAAATGTGAAATAATACCGAAGCAAACTGAATTTCATATCTACACGGACACTGTTTTTTTGTGGAAATTAATTTTTAAAAGTGTACCCTATCGCGAACAAATAAAAACATATTTGGGTATCGTTTTGTTGTTTTCGAATTAAAATGGTATTGTCTCACAAATTATACATGTGCCTGCTGTCGAATCATATAAAATTCTTTACTTCTCCATAATGGTCCGTAAACACCGAGCAAAAAGAATATCGAAGAAATTCTTGTCGTTTACGAACAGAATTTATTTCATTATTTTTTTATGGTTCAGAAAAAAACGGTAGGCGGGCGAAAAGGCCGATAGAAAAAAAGACTGAGAAAAAAAAGCTGAGGAAAAAAAGCCCTACATAAAAAAAATCTACAGACCAACTTTTCGTAACAGATAAATAGTTTCTTTTTTAACGTCATGAAAGTCATTTTCAGATGTTCAAGAACCTGTAGAAAAATCGCAATTTTATTTAATTTTTTAGTTTATTTTTCGGGGCTTTTTTCCGGTATTCTTTTTGACGTTCACGTTCCCTAAGAAAAAAAGTATGCCCGGCCATTTTTTTCCGTCGACCATTATTTCCATCGGCCTTTTTTCCACGGTCTTTTTTCGGGGACACGGAAAAAACGATTTTCCGAAATTGTTTTTAAATTGAACCAATTAAATTAGTACGTTCGTTTTTGGCACAGCTTCGTTAAATTACAGGGCTTCGAGAGTAGACGTGACTAAAAAAAAGTTCCAAAGCAAACGGGTCGCATTATTGTCTCATCACTTGTCTCCCGTCCAATTACCGTCATGTTAATCGAGGATCGAACCCGGTCGACATATCTTGTTCTATTGAACGGAATACCGTCGAGCATTACTGTCTTCGTGACAATCGTCCTTGACTATTCCGTCGCAATTCGGTTACGTCGGTCGTACTGTCGACATGGGCTCAGTGTCATTATCCGTCAAGTCTTCACTGAGTAAGCCGCTTGACGCGCGTAACGCACTGTCAGAGGAGCCGCTAAAGGGAGATTTGACGAGATTACGGAATACCCCATCAAACGGCATAAACTACATTTCCGGCTTACCAGGTAATCGCGATTCGCGTGCTCGTCGAGTGTGCAATTAGACATAGAAACGAGAAAAGCAACACATTACGACCATAAAATGTACCAGACTGGCCAAATGCACTAAGTACGTGAAGTAGGGGAGAGCGGGGCAAAATGGGGCAACGGGGCAAAACGGGGTTTTTGGGCAAAACTGAATTTTCCAATAATTTTTGGATCGGACAAGGTGGCAAGGTTGGGCAGAAACGCCTGATGTGTCCGATAGGGCGAATTCGGCCATCCAAAAATTATTGGAAAATGACGGTTTGCCAAAACCCCGTTTTGCCCCGGTGCCCCATTTTGCCCCGCTCTACCTTACGTATTGAAGCATCAAGTACTCGGTCAGTCCACACTGCTCAGAACTTCCTAGCGCTCGGTACTTCGAGTACTTGACGCCTTAATAAGTACTTCAAGTACTTAGGGTATTTTTGCCCGACTCTGAAATGTACCCTTTATGGTAGTTCCTGCGCATTTACAGAGAAATGAGAGGCAATTGATAAAGGGCCGTCGAATAAAAAAATTATGATTACCATTTTTTAAATTTCTTCATATCTTTTGATATCATTTTTGAAAATTTTTAACAGCGTGACTAAATTAATGATTTAAGACGTACGATGGATTTAAATTAAACGATACATTTATATATATAATAATAGTAATAATTGTGATAAATACCGTGCCAAGATCCCATTGGTATCGCGGAGCCGCCAGTTTTGGCCCACGAAATCGTCGGCTGGGGATTCCCACTGGCAACGCATCGCAGACGCACGTTCGCGCCCTCGATAACGGAGATCAATCCGCTCGGACGTCCGTCTCCTGCGACATTTGCAAATTGACACTCGCTTGTTAATCCTCAATCCTCAGTTACACTTTTTTACAGTCAAATATGCAAAAAAAAAATATATATATTAGAAATCACTAAAAATAATTACAATTCATAAATTGAAATAAATAAATTGTAGTGCAATATCAAGAAAGGCTGTCAGTAAAAGGGGTTTTTATATTCGACCAAAACGAATGTTGTGCACGAAGACCTACAATAATTTTCTTCTTAATTTTACAATTTTTTTTTGTCACCAAACCTTTAATTTAGTAAACAGAAATTGAGACAACATTACGCAAAAACCTTGTGATTTTTTTGTGGATAAACAATATTTGTTAAATACGCAAACGCTTTTTATCGTCCTTTTATTAATTTTTTTTGTTAAAAATTGATTTTTATTGTAAAGGTTCTTCTGTGGAAAAACATTTTCTGTATTTTTGTCTCCTTCGTAGAGGAAGCTTTGCGAATACACGAGTGTTATCAGGATGCGATATGGAAATTTCAATTTTTAACTTTTTTCAACGTCCACGTGGTGCTCGACTTTTGGCCAAACTGATGACGGATCTGTGATCCGCTCATGAAAAAAAAAAATACATGGAATTATGCGCTCCAAAATTCTTTTTTAAAACTTTAAACTTTTGCTAAAGAAATGTCAAAATATTTCTTGTTTAGGAACATTTTGACAAAAAAACATCCTGACAAAAAAAATCTCGATTTGTTTGTCCGCCAAAACAAAGCTTCGTATACGAGGGAGCAAAAATGAACTAAGATCTTTCGAACACTGTATTTTTTCCGATCGAAACGGAATTCACATCTAAGAATTTGTGATTTTTTTTTTTTTTAACAAACCGTGATGAAATTATATTCGATCTCAGATTCGATGACTCGTCGATGTTATACGATGAATTATTGAGTTATCTATTGATACGATACCAAGACGTACCTAGGATCGAAGGTGGAATTAGCAATTCGTTGGCTTTGGTGTCGTTCCTTTTGGTTTTCCACGCTAAGATCCCGGGGATTCCGGGTTTGCCGTCCTGTCCCGGGGTCCCGGGATTCCCAGGGCGCCCCACCGGACCTGCGAGGTGAGACAGCATTTGATGGGCGTATAACTCGCCGAAACCGCAGACTCTCCCGAACCATTTCGCTCCCTGATTATTTCGAGTTTAAGCAGCCGCGAGGTGGATATTCCGGTAAATGGATAAAACGCTCCCATAAAAATTTCCCCCTTGCTTTATGACGTATAATTTATGAGGTTTTCATCCTCCGCGAGTCGCTGCGCTTACAAAGTTGGGCAATTACATTTTCTTTTAACGTGAAAAAAAATTGACAAAAAGAAAGGACCAAAACAAGCAACCGCTACTCTTATCATGGAGATTGAGAGGTTAAAGTTTTTTTTTTTTTAGGAAAAAAATAAAATTGCTAATATCGCACTGACAAAAAGGTTTAGTCATATCAACTATGCTGCGGTTGCGGGTGGCGAAGGAAATGTTTGGTCGGTTAAACAAAATATTTTTAAAAATTAATAACAGAAAAGTGAATTCAACTAAATATTCGTTCAATCAACAAAACATTCGTTCAACCAACTAAATATTCGTTCAATCAACCAAATATTCGTTCAATCAACAAAACATTCGTTCAACCAACCAAATATTCGTTCTATCAACAAAATATTCGTTCTATCAACCAAATATTCGTTCAATCAACAAAATATTCGTTCAATCAACAAGACATTCGTTCAATAAACAGAATATTAGTTCAATCAAATAATATTCGTTCAATCAACTAAATATTCGTCTAATCAACAAAATATTCGTTCAATCAACTAAATATTCGTTCAATCAACTAAATATTCGTCTAATCAACAAAATATTCGTTCAATCAACTAAATATTCGTTTAATCAACTAAATATTCGTTCAATCAACTAAATATTCGTTCAATCAATCAAATATTCGTTCACCAACTAAATATTCGTTCAATCAACTAAATATTCGTTCAATCAACTAAATATTCGTTCAATCAACTAAATATTCGTTCAATCAACTAAATATTTCCTTCGCCACCCGCAACCGCAGCTTAGTTGATATTACCAAACCTTTTTATCGGTGCGCTAGTTCAACGATATTTCGAAAAATTAACTTCCGAGACTCTCCGCTGTTTTATCGGCGCTCGCTGTACGCGGTAATGGTTTATTGAAAAAAAAATTCCAATCGATCGACACAATTTAATATTGGAACTCGTTAACGATACTCCCTGGTAAATTGAGTTTTTCAAACTCGTCAGAAGTTATGAAGTGATCGCGAATCTGTTTATGGATCGTACTATAGTTCGAAGAGAAAGAAATTTTTAAGATACAAAAAATAAAAAGTTTCTCTCCGAGCAGATTCGAGTTCCGATAACGAGCTTCCGATACAATTCATCCGGTCGCCCGACAATCCTGGCGAAGCGAATTTCATCGGGTCGCCAAGACGTTCTCGTACTCCGCGGAGCGTCGTCGAAGGGTTTCAATGGGGTAGTTAAGGAGTCATTATCTCCGAGTCACTCCGGGTTTAATAAGGCGCAGAATCTTGATTAGTCCCGAGGCGTTGGCACTCTCTCCGCAAGATCGTGTGAAGTAGTTAAACGCATTGTTCCACACTTGGGAAATTACGGCGCGTAGATCGATAGCGAATTTAACGGTGAAATTTTATATGACGAGTTTACGACAAATTTTTTACGATACGAAAAAAACACAATTTCGATCGAGTACACTGTAAAAACAAAAATGTAGTAAAATTAATCTATCGGAAGTTTTTATGCAAGAACTGGTATACTAAATTTAATGTACAATTGTGATAAAAAAATTAATGTCAATTATTAAAGGCAAAGTGTTTCTTAAGTTTTAGTAACCGTATATTATTAAGTATATATTATTATTATTAAGTATATATTATTAAGTATTTACAGTATTAATATACTGTAAATTATTTTCTCATTATAATCGTAGATGAAATTTAATATGTCAGTTTATACATAAAAACTTCCGGTACAAGTACATTAAATTTGGTACAAGTGATTGTTTACAGTGTATGGCGTAGGCACTCTCTCCGCAAGATCGTGTGAAGCAGTTAAACGCATTGTTCCACACTTGGGAAATTACGGCGCGTAGATCGATAGCGAATTTAACGGTGAAATTTTATATGACGCGTTTACGACAAATTTTTGACGGTACGAAAAAAACACAATTTCGATCGAGTACAATGTAAAAACAAAAATGTAGTAAATTTAATCTATCGGAATGGAAGTTTTTGTGCAAAAACTGGTACACTAAATTTAATGGACAATTGTGACGAAAAGTTAACGGACTTTTACAGTGAATTGAAAGTGAATTATGGGAATAGAACTAAACCTGTATAGAAAGATTAATGTCATTTATTAAAAGCAAAGTATTTCTTAAGTTTCATTAAAAGTATATTATTAAAAATAATATACTGTATATTATTTATTCATAATAATTGTATATGAAATTTAATCTATCGAATTGGAAGTTTTTATGCAAGAACTGGTATACTAAATATAATTTACAATTGTGATGAAAAATTAATGTAAATGATTAAAACCAAAGTATTTCTTAAGTTTTATGAACATACTGATAAAAAAATACGGTTGAATCAATTAAGATTCGGGCAGGGACGTTCAACTAAATATTTTGTTGGTACACCTAAAAAATTGGTCAGATCAATAATTTATTGGGTGATTTCACCAAAATGTTTTTGAGACATTAAAATATTTTGTTCGATCAAGTCCATATTTATTTGAACGTCCCTACCCGAATCTTAGTAGATTCAACTGTACTTTTTTATCAGTGCAGTATATTATTAAGAATAATATACTGTAAATTATTTTCTCATCATAATCGTATATGAAATTTTATATGTCAGCTTATACATAAAAACTTCTAGTACAGGTACATTAAATTTCGTACAATTGTTTGTTTACAGCGTATGGCGTTGACACCCTCTCCGCAGGATCGTGCGAAGCAGTTAAACGCATTGTTCCACGCTTGGGAAATTACAGCGCGTAGATCAATAGCGAATTTGCCGATGAAATTTTATGTGGCCAGTTTGCGGAAAAATTGTCGATACAATAAAAGAAACTTCGAAACCGTGAGAAGGTAATCGCGATGGAGGAATTTTTATGAGCAACATTTTTAGAGCATTAGTGGGGAATATGGACCGGTTCACATATCATTGTTTTACGTTGTAATGAGGTTCGGTCATATTAAAAATCTTTACCTTAAATAAAAAAAAAATATTTTCGAGATTGTGATTAATAACTTAATGATCCAAGAAATTATCGCTTGCCCACCTTGCGGTCCCATCGGGCCCACGGGACCGGATGCTCCCCTCAGACCACGTTTTCCTGAAACACAAAAACACGAAATTGCTCGCAAATTGGCTTGACACATATTAAATAAATGGTTCATATACGCATAAGCTTTAATCCAGAATACTGGAATAGCCCAATTACTTTTTTTTCCCCATCACTAAAGTTTCAAACGTGACCTACAGTAGTACTAGCGCAATGACTGACGCCGCCTAAGTTTGAGAGGAATAAAAGAGAATTACAAACACTTCTCGATCGGATAAAAATCTGAAAAAAATTAAGCTTGTGGAAGATGCTGATAAGATTGTTCGTCCATAATAATGATCCCAAAACGTTATTCGTTTCCTTTATGTTAAAATTTGTTTAAAATCATCGTAATTTTCAAGTATTAGATAAAATTCTGAAAAAATTCATACGTATTCAGAAAAATTAACAAATCAATGTCGTAATAAAAAAAAAATTGGTTGCCGGGTAATTTGTTGCACAATTTATATGCTAGAATTTTTTCAGATTTTTTTCTCATCGACAAGTGTTTGTAATCTTTGTCTTTTTTCTCTCGAACTTAGGCGGCGTCGGTCATTGTGCTCGTACTACCTTAAGGTGCGTTATAGTTTGTAGAACATTTTTCAAAAATGCGTACAATTTTTTAGATTTCCGTCGATAAACGCACAGCCACCTTTACCGATTTTATTTGGGAGTAGCACTCGTGCATTTCTCACGTAATTAAAATCAGAAGGACTTATCTCATATACTTATTCACAAAAAATACGTCCTTCTGATTCTAGTCACGCGACACGTAACGGAAAAAATAATATTTGTTTTTTAACTGAATATTTGCCTACATATCGGGATGGACGTAATGCAATTACGCCGAAAAGCCTTGCAGCAAGGCCTTTCCATCTAGCAATTTCGTATTGTATCCCCGAGCGAAAGTCATTTTTCCATGCTAAGTTGTTTATAGACACATCAAACGAACAATTTTATTCACAGCTTATTTAAAAAAAATGAAAGCTTATGCTGCAAGTTTAATCGTGAGTGAGAGAAAAGTGCAATTCGCTACTTTTTTAAAAGTTTGTTTGTTCGTCCATTTAAATTTTTTTATTAAGAGTTATAATCGTAAATAGAGTCGGAATGAAATGTATGGAAAAATCTTTCCATCCCACGTGAAACAGACCTAATTCGTAATGCAATTGCACAGAAATGTGCAATTCGCCATCTGGTTAAAATTTGTTTGTTTCTTCATTTCAATCTTTTAATTAAGAATTATAATCGTAAATAGAGTCGGAATGAAATGTATGGAAATTCCATCCCACGTTAAACAGAAACTTCAATCTTTCCGCAATACGCAAATAATTTTCAAATTGTTTATACATACATAAAACGAATACACAATTGTTTCAAAGTTTATAAAAAAAACTAGTGCTGTAAGTTTAATCGTTATGATGAGAAATTACATATATATATTTTTTTCTTTAGCGTGAGAGAAATGTGCATTTCGCTGTCTGGTTGAAATTTGTTTATTCCTTCATTTCAATTTTTTAATTAAGAATTATAATCGTTAATAGAGTCGAAATGAAATGTATGGAAAAATCTTTCCATCCCACATTAAACAGAAACTTCGATCTTTCCACAATGCGCGACTCATTTTCAAATTATTTATACACACATAAAACGAATGCACAATTGTTTCAAAGTTTATAAAAAAAAACTAGTCCTGTAAGTTTAATCGTAATGATGAGAAATTACATATATATGTATTTTTCTTTAACGTGACAGAAATGTGCAATTCGCTATCTGGTTAAAATTAGTTTGCTTCTTCATTTCAATTTTTTAATGAAGAATTATAATCGTAAATAGAGTCGGAATGAAATGTGTGCGAAAATGCTTCCATCCCGCGTGAAACATACCTAATTCGTAAGTACCGTCTGAAACTTCAATCTCTGCACGATGCGGGAATCATTTTCAATGCAAAGCTCGTAATATCCCGAATCCCGCAAAGATACTTTGTGTATAACAGGCATTTCTCTGCGAAATGGTAAATCACATATTTCGCGCGGCTCGGGGGTACGCCCGAGGGGGATTCCGCATACCTGAATATTCGATGCACTCGACGGCTTCGGTAACTGCCGCGTCACTCGCGTTATGAATTTCAAATTGACTGAAAAATCTTGATCCTTCCCTATATATAGAATCCTTCACTCTACGAAATATAAATATATATACGAATATATATACACATGTATATACATTGGAAATATGTATACATATGTAGGCCGTCATACACGTTACGTCGATTAAGTCGAACAAAAAAGTTTGTCTGAATTCCCGAATGGCATCGTACAAAAATGTACGACCCGAAAAATCTGATAGAATTGTTAAAGTCAAATAATAAATTAGTAAAATTTCCGAACCGTTGCTTTTTATATATTTTATTAATTTTCATTTTCGCTATGATATTCTTTCGCCGAAAAAATATACACGTGTATAAACGTATATGTAGGCCATCATACATGTTACGTCGATTAGGTCGAACAAAAAAGTTTCTCTGTATTCCCGAATGGTATCGTACAAAAATGACGTATAAAAGTCATATAAATATGTACGACCCGAAAAATCTGATAGAATTGTTTAAGACAAATAATAAATCAGGAAATTTCGGAATCGTTGCTTGTGCACAATTGTTATATATTTTATTAATTTTAATTTTCGCGATGATATTCCTCTGCCGAAAAAAATATACACATGTATATATGTATATATAGGTCATCATACACGTTACGTCGATTAAGTCGAACAAAAAAGTTTCTCTGAATTCCTGAATGGCATCGAACAAAAATTGCGTGTAAAAATTACGTAAAAATGTAAGAACCAAAAAATCTGATAGAATTGTTAAATACAAATAATAAATCTTAACAATTGCCGAATCGTTGCTTGTGCATAATCGTGATATGTTTCATTAATTTTCATTTTTGTTATGATGTTCACTGCTGAAAAATTGACCATTATTATTATAATGAAAAAAAAAAAAATTCTCGAGATATCTAATTCTTAGCAAATAGCCAATATGAGCTCCGCTCGGCTCAGTCCCAAAAAAACTGTTTTGTCGGATTCACCTCCCAAAAATATTTTTTCGATTCTTCCATTTTCGGAAGAAAAAATTGCACGGCTCGATTAGAAATTATTTCGATCCTAATTTTCCAAAAAATGTATGACAGAGCCAAAATTTACAAAAAATATATTTTAATGCCAAAACTTAGCAAAAATTTATTTTAATGCCAAGATTTACAAGATATTAATTTTAATGCCAAGATTTACTTTAGAAATTTAAAAACCTATTTTAATGCCAACATGTACAAAAGAAAATTCCCAGCCTCCGATGGACTTTAGTTTGAGAAACTTGTTGGTCGTAATTAGTGTCACCGACGCGGGGAATAAATGCATGAAATCTAGTGTAGCACGTCGAGTGTTTAACGTACCATCGGTGCCGTTTCTGCCGGGTCGGCCCGGTGTCCCGTCAAGTCCGGGTGTTCCGTCTAATCCGGGTAGGCCGTCGAGACCGCTTCGTCCTGGAACACCGTCGAGGCCTGGTTCCCCGGGAATGCCGTCTCTGCCGTCCAAGCCCGACGATCCGGTGTCTCCCTTTGGTCCGCGTTCGCCCGGATAGCCCGGCATACCCGGAGGACCTTCCGGTCCAACTGGTCCGGTGAGTCCGGGCAAGCCCCTGTCGCCGGTGGGACCCTGAGGACCTTCGACACCCGGTAGACCTGCTGGACAATATTCCGTCGACTTCCGGCACAACGCGTCCATCGCGTCGAACTATAAGCAAACATACTCGAACATTGCGTCAACACTCGGTGTTATCAACCCCTCTAGCGGATACAGCGGGCTGTGGGGATTCACGCGAACCCCTCAGGTGCTCGACCATCCGTGCATATTTCAGGTATCATTCGCAGTGGCACACTCGACTGCGCGGATATGCACGTCGGGCGGAAATCGGGGAACGTAGACCCAGAAAAATAATTTATTTGACGGGCGCACCGCAAATAAATATTTATTTCGTTTAAATAAATATATATTTGATTAATATAAATATTTATTCAACAACTAGCGTTCGGGCGCGAAGCGCCCGATCGCTAATAATAATAATAATAATATTTATTTTATGCATAGATGGTGAAAGTACATTTAACATTGGTATAAATTAACAATAATTAATTTTGATTGACTGGCACCAATCCGAGGGGATCGAGATAAATATTTACTTGATTAATACTAATATTTATTTGATAAAAAGGAATGATTGAAAAACCTAGTCAGTAAGGCATAATGTAAGCACCGGCAAGACCAAAGTGTACAGTGTATGTAAAACATTTGTTATATTCTAAAGCCATGAAAGGCAAGAATGGCTAAAAATAAATAAATAAATAAAAATATTTATTTGATAATAATAATAATAATAATATTTATTGGATGCATAGATGCAAGAAAGTACATTTAACATTGGTATGAATTAACAATAATTAATTTTGATTGACTAGCACCAATCCGAGAGACCAATCCGAGGGGATTGAGATAAATATTTATTCGTTTAAGATAAATATTTATTTGATTGGGATAAATATTTATTTGATTAAAATAAATATTTGTTTGCGGGGCGCCGGTCAAATCAATTATTTTTCTAGGTGTAAGTGGGTTAAAAACATTTGGGAAGACAAAAAAAAAGTGTCGATGCCGACGTACAAAAGTTATCTATAAGTTGCCACCATTGGTAGTTTCGTTTGGGGAATTTTAAGAAACATATTGTATTCGAATTAAGTCTTTAGGTACTTTTGGGTACCAAATCAATATTTTTTCCCGGCTATGATACACAATTAATTTTAAAGTTCAACCGTCCGTGCATTCAGGTACCATTCGCAGTGGTACCCTCGACTGCGCGGATATGTAAGTCGGAGGAAAATAGGGAAACGTAAGTTTGCAGATAATTCAAGAAGACAAAAAAAAACTACCAATGTAGAAGTAAAAAAATTATTATCTATAGCTTGCATCGATTGGTACTCCATAAAAATTGAACATAATTTAATTTTCCTCTGGGTGGTAAATCCATATTTTTTCTTATTCACGATACACCATCAATTTTACGGTCGTCCGATGATTCAAATATATATATTAGTGTAATTTATTATGGATATTGCGTAATAAAAAAAAAATAATAATATCTGAAAAAAATTCATAGAATTTATCATTTCTGGGAACGAAGACTTTCGGAACGAATATTTTTCTATGGCATCAAAGAAAGTAGACCTTAAGGCAGTTTTATACTTTTTTTTAACTTCTCCGACCATTTTTTTTATTATTCGAACTGTATGAAGACTGCGAAATGCATGAATGCAGGTCGACGTCAAAGGTGAATCGCATGAGCGTGAAAGGTTTAAATGTATCTAGCTCGGGGCGGGCGCGGGGGAGGGGGGGGGGGGATGGTTCGACGTTAAGAATTTTTCATCGATAAACTGACCGGAACACGCGTGTCGGCTGTCAACCAGACCCAACTGGTATCTCCATTCGGCGCCGCCGGGGCTTGCGTGTCACCGGAAGTATCGTCCGAAGACGTTGTAAGTTTCTTGGAATCCTTGAGTAACTCCTTTATGTCGCCGATCTGGAATAAAAGAACATAGAATGTATTTTGTCTGACGTGCTTCCGGTGATATTCTGTTGTCGACAATGTCGTCGATCTTTCGTTCTCGCACAATGAAATATCACTGCGATTCCAACAAAATGATGATAATAATAATAGCGACTGGCAATATTTTACTTTTATAGTAAATTATTATAGTTTTAGCCGCGGCCCAAATAGAAAATGTCAAACCATTATGCATACAACCGACACCAAACGCAATACAGTAGAACCCCGTTTATCGGAGGTAATGTGGGGAGACCGTTGGTCGGATAAGCGAAAACTCGGATAACATGGATAATATAAACTCAATTCAAACTTTTACTACTATTGTATATTTAAAAAATAGCACACCACTTCATATAAACATTAGCTTTACAGTAGACCCCGTTTATCCGATGTGATGTAGGGAGAGCGTTGATCGGATAAGCGAAAACTCGGATAACATAAACTCAATTCAAACTTTTACTACTATTGTATATTTAAAAAATAGCACACTACTTCATATAAACATTAACTTTACAGTAGACTCCCGTTTATCCGATGTGATATGGGGAAAGCGTTGGTTGGATAAGCGAAAACTCGGATAACACGGATAACATAAACTCAATTCAAACTTTTACTACTATTGTATATTTAAAAAATAACACACCACTTCATATAAACATTAACTTTACAGTAGAAGCACCTTTATCCGCGGTAATGTGGGGAGAGCGTTGGTCGTATAAGCGAAAACTCGGATAACACGGATAACATAAACTCAATTCAAACTTGTACTACTATTGTATATTTAAAAAATAACACACCACTTCATATAAACATTAACTTTACAGTAGAAGCACGTTTATCCGAGGTAATGTGGGGAGAGCGTTGGTCGTATAAGCGAAAACTCGGATTACACGGATAACATAAACTCAATTGAAACTTGTATTACTGTTGTATATTTAAAAAATAACACACCACTTCATATAAACATTAACTTTACAGTAGAAGCACGTTTATCCGAGGTAATGTGGGGAGAGCGTTGGTCGGATAAGCGAAAACTCGGATAACATAAACTCAATTCAAACTTTTACTACTATTGTATATTTAAAAAATAACACACCACTTCATATAAACATTAACTTTACAGTAGAAGCACGTTTATCCGCGGTAATGTGGGGAGAGCGTTGGTCATATAAACGAAAACTCGGATAACACGGATAACATAAACTCAATGCAAACTTTTACTACTATCGTATATTTAAAAAATAACACACCACTTTATATAAACATTAACTTTACAGTAGAAGCACGTTTATCCGCGGTAATGTGGGGAGGGCGTTGGTCGTATAAGCGAAAACTCGGATAACATGGATAACATAAACTCAATTCAAGCTTGTATTACTAATGTGAGGAGAGCGTTGGTCGTATAAGCGAAAACTCGGATAACACGGATAACATAAACTCAATTCAAACTTGTATTACCATTGTATATTTAAAAAATAACACACCACTTCATATAAACATTAACTTTATTAGGTCATTTATGACTTTCTTCCCTTTTGAAACATCATGATGTTCTACCATTGACTCTAGAATCGGAACCGATGTATTTGCAGCTCGCAATATAAAGATGCAGTAAAAATGTACAAGTTTAAGCGCTTATGCAACAATGTAGCAGTTACAGACTACTCTGCTCGCGGACATGCTGCTTTATACGTTTTATCCAAGTGTTCCGTATTATCCAAGCCTACACCTCGGTTAACGCGGAGGGCTCGAATTAGTTGGGTACGTCGGATAACGCGGAGGCTCGGATAATCGAAGGTCGAATAAGCGCGGTTCTACTGTACCACCAAACCGAACCAAACGTAATACAGTAGAATCCCGATTAACCGGGAACCGGACTAACCGTGCGTCTTCCGAGGCTTTTTTTATGCGCCGAGCAAACCAAAATCATTGAGTACTTAAAAAGAAAAAAAAAATATTAGCTTACTCTGCGAAAAATAAATGGTTGGATTAAGCAACGGCGCGATGACATAGATTCAAAGGTGTATTTTGTTGGTGCAACGAAAATGTTTCTTTCAATCGACAAATTTTGATAAATCGGAGCAAATAATCGTTTAACAAAACAATGCTTCATTTGTATCAAACAAATAACAGCTTTGAACGTATGTCACCGCGATTTTTGGTTAATCGAACCTATTTTTTTCTCAGTGTGCGCACTATTAATGAAAAAACAATCCAAAGCTTTACATTCTAGTTCACACTATTTAATAATTAAGTACAAGTTGTAAAAAATGTCATTGTAAATTGTCAATATAAAGTTGTATCATTAGCCATTATTGACTTATATACTTTCGCCGTCTAGTTCGGATTAAACGGGATTTCGATTAATCCGGGGACTCTTTGGTCCCGAGCATCCCGGTTAATCGGGGTTCTACTGTACATCCATTCAAACACCCAACACGTACAACTTACCAGCAACTCGAAAGAATGAGTAACGAAGGAATAAACTGACATTTTTTAATTTTCAGTTCCAGTACTTAAAATAATATAAAATGATTGGATTCTTGTAAAAAGATGAAAAACCGTGGCTGAAGGACTTCAGTCGATTGGCAGTATATATGTAATTTAAGTATGTTATGTATCGAAAACTGTTCATGCACTGTCAATAAATTAGTTAGTTTATAGGATTTCTGTTTTTAAGAAAAACTTGAGAAACTCGGAAATTTCGGGGAATTTTTTTCATCAGATCTGGTCGCCATCCTGTATTAACCCTACAAGTATCGGGGACTTTTTGCCGATCTCAAACGACCATGCATTCTTTCGAGTACAAAAACGATACGGATGTTCGTAATAAATGTTCTTCTGCATTAATGACACTTCAAGGTAGGTCTGTGAATTTACACAGATTTTTTTAAACACGTTAACTTGTTATTCGAATCGTTCGAAAGTTGCGTCTTTGCAAATTCTAGAGCCTCGTTGAACGAGTATCCGATACATGGAGGATTAAAACTGGCGTGTAAACTATTAAAATGCAACAATATATTCGCGCGAAAGATTTTTTTTATACTTGTTGTATAAAAATCGGATAACAAAAAACCATACTTTTTTATACGATTCGATCCGTGGTTATAAATCGTCCATTTGCTTATCAATAATTGACCAACTTATTATAAGCAATATAATTTTATCATTTTATTTCTTAATAACAAACTGTCACCTTTCGGGCGAAAAGTTGAAAAGAAATGTCAGACCTTTGGACGCCGAGATAAAGGGATTATAAATTGCTGTATATATAGATATAGAGCGAGGATAAAAGTCGCTTACTGTAATGCCGAGGATCTCGGCTTCCAGACGTTAAAAATTCATGAAATTTCTACCGGCCACGTATTTTACCTCACAGATAACAAAAATGAATTTTCAATTAAGTATCTTACAATTGTTCGTTTCTCCTCTGCCAGTTTTTTATAGTAACCCTATTTCATTACAGAAAGTGACCGTAAATTTAATTGTTTTAATCGTCACCGTCGAAAGACACACAACGTTTGGCCAATGGCGAAAAATAAAAAAATCCACCGATTGCATCGATGACCATAAACTCGTCATCGTACCCAGTACGAAAATATATTTCAATCGCCGATCTCAAAATTTGTCCGCCGAATCGAAAGTATTATAATGATCATTACAATTAAAAAAAAACCTTGTCTCGCCAAACTTTTCATGCCCACCGCTCGGCCAGATTCTCCGAGTCAGATTTATGAATTTCAAACAATATCCCTCCCCTGCAATATTCCCATTGCTAATCTCTCGCCGAGTCTCCGTGGGGCCTGGATGAGACTGGCTGCGCGCTGCCTTTTGTTCGTTCACCTGGAAGCTATCACGCTTCTGTGCATTCAACGGATAGACTTTAAATTTGATTCACGATGCTTGGTTCGCACGCGAGATTCCTTCAATCCCCCCTTTAAACTACCACAGTTGAGCGATCGCCCATCTACGACCCGTAAACCCTTCCAGTAGGTCGAAGAACAAACAACCTGACTTTGACATAGTCCAGAGAAAAATGCCGATACACTGTGGGAAACGTTGTCTGAGTGGAAACTCCAAGCTTGACAGGGCGATCGTTCGCACCGGGTCTCATTATAGAAACCCTGTTTAATTACAGAAAATGACCGTAAAGTTGAGTTTTGAATCTTCACCGAAAAAATCTGAAAATCTGAAAATCTAAAGATCTAAAGATCTAAAGATCTAAAGATCTAAAAAAATCTAAAAATCTAAAAATCTAAAAATCTAAAAATCTAAAAATCTAAAAATCTAAAAATCTAAAAATCTAAAAATCTAAAAATCTAAAAATCTAAAATCTAAAATCTAAAATCTAAAAATCCAAAAATCTGTGAATAGACTTTCCATTTCATTAACGACGCTTGGTTCGCGCGCGAGATTTCTCCAATGCCCCCTTTGAACTGCCACAGTTCGGCGATCGCCCATCTACGACCCGTGAACCCTCCCGATAGGTCGAGTAACAGCCAACCTTATTTTCACAAAGTAGCGAGAAAAATGCCGATACACTTTGGGAAACGTTATCTGAGTGGAAACTCGAAGCTTGATAGCCCGATCGTTCGCACCGGGTCTCATCGCCCGGGAACTATCCCTATCCGGAGCTGATGCTCTCTCCTCCTTTCGAGCAACCCGGAGTCACTCTCGAGGACGCCCGGCGGGGCATCAAGCCGCTGTCGCTTGCCCTCTTCATTTCCGGGCGTCAGCAGTGTGACGAGCACTTCGCGATATAATCTCCAAGCGTTTATATACACACATATATAGGTATGTGTACACCGTGTGTGTATATACATGTATACATGCATCTATATCAACGTTCATGTACGACGAGACAAACCGGTGCCTCGTTACTCCGGCTCGTACAATTCTCGGGACAACGAGAAGCAATCTCTAAACGCTCTACTAAACATCGCCTGAATTCTTTTATTTTTTAATGTTATCCACTGTGAGATGAAAATAAATAAAAAGACAAGTGGCAATAAACACCGTACCTAAACTAATGACGATTAATTGCACGACTCACGACCGGAGGCTAAAGAAATATTGCTGGGTATAGACATTTTTTTTTTTGTGATCGTATGAAAAAGAGAGTGTGAAGTTAAAAACTTGGCGCTAGAAACGTGAGCAGCTTGCATTCCAACTTTTTTAATCTAGTTCGCAGATCGACGTGTGCGTTAATATTCTTCGACGATATCGAAGTTTGATGACCCTTACCATGGGCAAATATATATGAAAATTTGTTTGGGATTATGAGAGTGTGACGGGAAACCCCGGCGCGGAAAAATATTGCTCGTGATACGACGACCCGGATCGTTTACGTTACGATGTCGAATTATCAATTACGGAGGGGCGCAACTCGCATAATGTAATGTAATGTAATTTAATGTAATGTGTGTATATATATTTTTTTTATATAAAAATGAAATTTGAAATTTCAACTTAATTCGGTTGACTGTCTTTGTGCATTGTTTTTTGTTTTTTTTTTGTTGCTCGATGCGACCTTTTAGATGATAAATTAATTTTTTTAGCGACGAAAAAGAGCAGAAAATTCGAAATTTGCATCTGCTTCCGGTTTTGTCGAGGAATCTGTGTTTGAACGTGGCTGTTATCCGCTTCGCTGGCATCGACGCATTAGCTCGCCAGGACGCCGTACGCGTCGACCCGCTTCTGCCACCAAAATTGTTGTTAATGAGATTTTGAAAATACCACATCGGTCGTGGATTTTTTTTCAATTACTGCTTACAGTATTTTCGGTGTAATAGAAACATTACTTATCGATAATACTTGTATATATGCTTGTCCATATAAGGAAAAACTGATTAATGTGGACCATCCCATTACCACGTGAAGCGATGAAATGCGGACCGTCAACAAATGTTTGCCAATTTTAGCGTGTCATCTCAATTTGGCTTGGATGTTTTAAAACTGTCGAATCTGACTTGGTTGATATATAATGCTGATCGAGGTGCGCTATATAGTATAAAAAACTCGTACAAAATTTCATGCATTGGCACTGACCATTTTTGTGGATAAATTGTTGTATCAAATTT
The DNA here is from genome assembly GCA_030522665.1 of Ichneumoninae sp. A BG-2022a. NCBI lineage: Eukaryota > Metazoa > Arthropoda > Insecta > Hymenoptera > Ichneumonidae > Ichneumoninae sp. A BG-2022a. The sequence continues at coordinate 10,818 of JAPYZC010005006.1, read as the reverse complement.
AAAGTACAATTTTTTTTTTTTCAATGAAAAACGAATGTACACTATACTAAAAACTTTAAAAAAATACTTTATTTTAGTTTTACTGTAAAAGTACATCAATTTTTCATAGCAATTGTTCATTAAATTCAGTGTACAAGGTTTTGCACAAAAACTTTCAGTCCGGTAAATTAACTTTACACTTATCTTTAACATTTTTTATATCATTCATAATTTTTTTTTAATTGCTTTACATCTGCAAATAGAAAAACACACATATATATATATATATATATGGCATTGAGGAATTGGACCGGATTGAGTGAAGTGTTGCTTCTAGCAGGAGATCTGATTTATGAACATATCCGGTACGGAATGGCCCTCGGTGGCTGGAATTGTACATTGCACTTAATATACCAGTTTTTGCATAAAAACTTCCAGTCCGGTAAATTTAATTTACAATTTTCTTTAATGTATATATTTTTTTACCGTTCATAATATATATTTTTTTAATGCGTTACATCTACAAATAAAAAATACACATTATATATATACAGCATTGAGGAATGTGACCGGAATTGAGTGAAATGTTGCTTGTAGCATGAGATATGGTTTACCCTGAACATATCCGGTACGGAATTGTCCTCGGCGGCGGGAAGTGCGCTGCTCCGTTTTCGGCGCGTCACAGCGCCGTTCATATTCGTCGATTCGTTGCACCTCTCGCCTTCAACCGCGCGTATGTGAAACTCCAATTTTGACACGTACGCGTACAGATACACGAAGGTAACAAACTGCACGACGAACTGCGACAACACCAGATAGATCAAGAGTTTTGTTTGCAGCTGAGTGCCTGTGGCTTTCGCCACAGGGCTCGTTGTCCCAGTCATAGCCGCGCCGTTTTCACTCCTATCATTCGAACGACGGACGCGTGGCTACAATTATTTTCGATTTTTTTTTTTATTAAACCACTTTTTAAATCTTTTTACTTTTCGAAGTGAAAAAAAATGTCCCTGTATTTCGGTAACATTTATCGGATCAGTAGATTTTTTGTTTCTTCTTATTTGCGCCGATTTGTATTATCTGAATGATAGCGAAGATTTGTTTGTCGCTTTATTCACCGATTGATAGACGCTATTAAATTACAGAAGAAAAAAGTAGATTTTTTGTATTTAATTTTTTTTATTTAATTTTTTGTGTGTAATTCGCGAAAAAAAATTAAGTTTTCTTTTTCATTTTGCAAGTTGATGATATTCATTGTTTTAACTATGTCTTGCTCCTATTCGTTCTATCTGAGGGACAGCGGGATCATTTTAAATAATCGTGTTCAATCTATGGCTCATGTACATCTTTATCACTCAAAACTCTACCACATAAAAATTTTACGACATAACAGCGCTACCAGAAAACATCTCCATTGTATTACAACTGTACCGAATTAGAACTTTACGAAAATCTGTACTAGAAAGTAAGAAAAACTCTACCGCAATAACAATGAAACTCCACGGGAATTCAAGTCTAGACGCTAGCCTCATATTCCGTTAGAGTTTAATTTCAATTCCGGTACAGTTTTTATCTGGTAGAAGACGCCGCCTAAGTTTGAGAGGAATAAAAGAGAATTACAAACACTTCTCGATCGGATAAAAATCTGAAAAAAAATCAAGCATATGGAAGATGCTGATAAATTGTTCGTCCATAATAATGATCCCAAAATGTTATTCGTTTCCTTTATGTTAAAATTTGTTTAAAATCATAATTTTCAAATATTAGATAAAATTCTGAAAAAATTCATACGTATTCATAAAAATTAACAAATCATTTTCGTAATAAAAAAAAAATTGGTTGCCGGGTAATTTGTTGCACAATTTTTTTTCAGGAATTTGTTATGAACATTCTGAAATTATTATTATCCACAAACAATCTTTTCAGCACCTTTTATATGCTAGAATTTATTCAGATTTTTTTCTCATTGAGAAGTGTTTGTAATCTTTGACTTTTTTCTCTCGAACTTAGGCGGCGTCAGTCATTGTGCTAGTACTACCTTAAGGTAAAGGACCCAGTTTATGACACTTCTATGCAGCTCTCTCACTTTAAGCGTGCCAAATCATAGGGATAAATAAGGAGGATCGACAGCCACAGTTTTTGAGCCTCCGAACGCGCGCTCCCCATTGGCTGCATTTCAAATAGTGGGGGTGGGGGGGGGGGGCGACTACACTAGAGGTACCCCTGTCACAAACTGGGTCCGTGTCAGAAACTGGGTCCTTTACCTTATTAGTGGTAGAGATGTAAATGAGCCAATCTATACACGTCCTAGCCCGACAAAAAAGCAAAAACACGCTCTGTGCTCCCTCATTACATTGGTGTCTTCCTGTGATAACTGGCATTAAACATTAAGACACTTCTAAGACATTATCACAACGGGTTAATACTTCTTTACTCAACTTCAGTACTTTCAGTATTAAAAAAATATATAAGTATATATTTTTTCCATGATTAAATATTTTTTTAGGCTTTGTAAATACTGTGTTTTAAAGGATTTAGGATTAAGAAAGGTTCGGTCGATCAAATGACTTTTCCAAACCTTCACTACCTACTCTCAGTAAACAGGTTGATAGATGGGATACATTTTCTATCCGATTTCAGCGAAAATTATTTTTCATGCAAAAAAAATTTATTAATTATTGGAAAGCTCAATCAAACGATAAGATTTTTTTTAAATATCGTCAAAAAGTTAATACTTCTTTATTTAGATAGGATAGATTTTGAAATACATTTAAGGAAAAATGGTTAATTATTGGAAAGCATGAAACTAATTTGATGAAAAAACTTATATAAAATAATTCTCTGATCCACCCAGTATTAAAAAAAATATATGTATATATTTTTTTCATGGTTACATATTGTTTTTAATTTTTTTAGGCTTTGTAAATGCTGTGTTTTAAGGGGTTGAGGATTAAGAAAGATTCGGTCAATCAAATGACTTTTTCAAGCAAGTAAACAGGTTGATAGATGGGATAGATTTTCTATGAAATTTTAGCAAAAATCATTTTGTATTTTAAAAAATGTTTAACTATTGGAAAGCTCAATCAAACATTAAGACATTTTTTTAATATCGTCAAAGGGTTAATACTTCTTTATTCAGATAGGATAGATTTTGAAATACATTTAAAGAAAAATGGTTAATTATTGTAAAGCATGAAACTAATTTGATATTCAAAAAAACTGAGATATTTTCTGATCCACCCAATTTGCGTCAATTTGTGGAGGTGCGATCAGTTCCGCTTACTCCATCTAAGCAAGGACACTCGATGACTCGGGGGTGGTCGGAGGCTGTCCGAGTGTCACCCACAAGATTACTCCGACGATCGACGGAGCCACTCGGTCATACGCAAGTGCGACTGCAATTTTGTCATAGACGACCAAGCATGTGTATCAATTTTAGTATCACATCCGAACGGGTATTACGCTTTTCTACACCCGTTTATTGAGAACCGTCTCATATATTCCACTACTAGGCGGGCAGAGTCGCGAAGGACGTTACGAACCCTTTGGATCGCAGCGTAATGCGAAAGTCTGTCAACTCTTTGAAACGTGGTGCAGCACAGGAAATTGAATTTAAAAAAAAATTACTGAAGCAAAAAATTTGAAAAAAATCACGAAAACGCGTATTACTCGTCTAAAAGACTCATAAAAATGTTGACACTTTTTGGTGAAGCTATTAAGAGATGCAATACAGCGTATGTGCATTATCTCTTCGAAATTAAGTTTAAAAAATGACTGAATTAAAAACTTGAAAAAATTCACGACGACGCGAATATTACTTTTCTGAAAAACTCAAAATTTTGAAATTTTTTGTCGAACCGATTAAGAGTGCTTTAACGAGTAGCGAGAACAAATATCGGACGTCCTAGTCGAGAGAGCGTTTTTACGTAACATTTTTACGTAAAAAGTAAATTGCGGAAAAAATAATTGCACACTTTCGAGAAATGATCGATATCGTTAGCGATGCCTTTTGAAAAAATATTGCAACAAATAAGAGAAAAAAAATAGAGATATATTTTGAGAGACTGAACTATTATTTTTTTTTATTTTTTTTTTCAAATATTTCCAGTAATGAAAAGTCTCTTACGAAATGTTCGAACCACCGACAGATAACAAAGTTTCATTGAAACATGCAGAACAAACATTTTGTTTAAACCCCGGGAATAAATTGTCCATGAAGGGCGAAACATACAGATATTATCGATTGAAGTCCACCGATGCAGAAAATAAAAAAAAATTAATTACAGAAATAATTGATAAATTGTACGTGTTCGAAACAGTCGCGCTGATCCGGGGTTACTAAATTTTCTGCTCACCATCCGTAAGCCGGCGGGTACGCATGTTTTAACCCGGCACGGTATAAATTATAACTCGATGATCGTAAAGTATTCGCACCACAAGCAGATTAATCCCATTCTATTTACACAGGATCGTGAAAATTGCAGTAACGAGTAAAATGCCGATCGCTCCAGAATCGCCGGAAAATTCAGTCAAGCTTTATTTCTGTCACGGAAAAAAAATACTATACACATATAATATAACATTCCATAAATATTGTATAATAATACATTACGATACTAGTGCGACAAAACGTTTTCTGACGAGTGTTGAATCACACAAATTGTTGCAATCACACGCAAGGTGCGAAAGATTTTACGCACGCACGCGCGCGAGGCGTGCGTAAAATTGCACTTTACGCACCGAGTTAAATAAATATTATTTATTTCACTCGGTGGGAAAATGGCGGTTTTCCCACCGAGCCCCCCATTTTCACACCTTGTGAAATAAAATTTTCTTCGATACTCGTGCGAAAAACGTTTTTTGAACTCGCCTTCGGCTCGTGCTGCAAACTCACACTCGTTACAAAAAGTTTTTTCGCACCGTTTCGATTAGTACATTATCGAAATGTACTAATAAATATTGTATAAATGTTATATAAATGTTATATGAATATTATATAAGTATTATATAAATATTTTATAAATATTATATAAATATTATATAAATATATTATATAAATATTATATAAATATTATATAAATATTATATAAATATTATATAAATATTATATAAATATTATATAAATATTATATAAATATTATATAAACATTATACAAATATTATAATGGGATTTCCGGTTGAATGGCGGTGTGTGTGGACGCGTTTTGCGAGGCTGCGTATTGACATATTGAGAAAAAGGGTTTAAGAGACATTTACGGTTGGAAGAGTGCGGAAACAAGAGAGGAAAAAATTAAAACTAAATATTATAATGAAAAATAAGAATATCGCTAAGTCCGATAATCGTCGTTATTAAAAGGGCGTTTTAATCCCTCTAAAAAGCGTTCGCGGTTCAGAGCCCCTACTCGGGCTTGAAGGATGCTTCCGTATTTAAATAATGTACGGGCATAATAAGGGTAGACGGAGTATTATTGAAAGTGGCGGAGCGGAGGAGTACCAAGTGCAGTGCATTGGTATAAAATATACCCGTCGGGTGATTTCTTTTTTTTTTTTTTTTTTTTTTTTTTTTTTTTTCATCAGAAGCACGACGTACTCCGCAAGATACGCTCCCCCAGTTATCGGCGTACGTTTCACGGCTTTAATCGCCAAATGGGTTGACGTTGATTTCTCAACTCTCCTTCGGGCTTCCTCCTCCCCCCCCCGCGCACTTCCGATCTCCCGGTCTTCCTATATGTATATGTATACGCGAGTGTGGACGGACAACGAGAAAGTTCCAAGTTTTTAATCCATTGTTCGGTACGGACCGGCTTATCCTAACGAAACGCGCTCCGACATCCAGTGGGACAAAGTGCCGGGCGCAAAGTTGGTTATACCAGTAGTTAACACTGGGCGACATCGCTACGATACGTCTGTAGGAAACTCCAAAGTTTCCGCATACATTTCAAGGGAGCGTCTGACCCGTTTTTTTTTACGAAGAGACTCCCGGTGAAGTGTCGCAAAATCCGGCTTTTCTCTATTAGGAGCGAGTCATATACCACGGTCGGTAATGAAAACTGTAATTAATTTATTTTATTGCGTAGACTACGGATTACTGAATTCATTTTTTTTTATGTTAAGATTATGTCAATTCAGCTTAATGTAAAAATTTGCTTTTGGTCGTAAATTGTTCGCGCCATTTAAAGAAATTAATTAGTTTTTCTTACCGACCCCGGTTGATAATGAAAACTGTAATTTTTTTTAACTGCGCAGACTATCGATCATTAAATAAAAATTCTTACATTAAGCTGATGTCAACCCAGCTTCATGTATGAATTTGCTATTGGTCGTAGATGGTTAGCGCCGTTAAAAAAAAAACGAACTCCAATTCTTATTACCGATCGCGGTCGATAATGAAAAATGTAATTTATTTTTTTTACTGCGCAGACTGTCGATCGTTAAATAAAAATGCTTATATTAAGCTGATGTCAATCCAGCTTCATGCATGAATTTGCTTTTGGTCGTAGATGGTTAGCGCCGTTAAAAAAAAACAACTACAATTTTTATTACCGATCGTGGTCGATAATGAAAACTGTAATCTTTTTTTTTACCGCGCAAACTATCGATCATTAACTAAAAATTCTTACGTTAAGCGGATGTCAATTCAGCTTCATGTAAGAATTTGCTTTTGGTCGTGGATGGTTAGCGCCGTTAAAAAAAACCAACCACAATTTTTATTACCCATCGCGGTCGATAATGAAAACTGTAATCTTTTTTTTACCCTGCAGACTACCGATCATTAACTAAAAATTCTTACATTAAGCGGATGTCAATTCAGCTTCATGTAAGAATTTGCTTTTGGTCGTGGATGGTTAGCGTCGTTAAAAATAACCAACTACAATTTTTGTAACTTGCACAGATTATCGATCATTAAATGAAAATGCTTACATTACACTGAGAAAAAATAACATAGTAAAAGCAGCAATACTGAGTTTATACCATAAAAAATAGTTCTCACGAGGAACGTTTACATTTTATAGTTATGACAGTGACAAAAAAATCATGATTGCAACGATAATTACAATTTAACCAATTGAATATATACTATCAAAAACTATCTATATAGACGTTCCCCCTGGGAACTTTTGGTATAGTAGAAAATACTATTATTTTTCTCAGTGTAAGCGGATGCCAATTCAGCTTCATATAAGAATCTGCTTTTGGTCGTAGATGATTATCGCCGTTAAAAATAATCAATTACAGTTTCGTTGCCGACCGCCGGTATATTAAGGTTAGTTATTGGTATATATATGTGTATAAAAATATCAATTTTTTTCGAACGCGGAATTTCGCATGCTCCCAATTACAAAAAAAAAATGCTTTTACCGACTCTTCTCTTGATTCTTCAAAAATAGTTTTGGACGGTACGCGAGCGATAATCGTGATAATCGGAGCCGATCGAATAACCGGAACTAACGCAGTCGATACGAACATAACTACCGTTACCCGATCGTTAAAAGATCCCTGTAATATCGTTTCGTCGAGGAAACATTTGCCCGGGTCATTTAATTAAAGTCCTAACGTTTATTAGTTTAACTTAATGGACTCTATCTGCCTCTCTCCTAAGTGCGGAGAAATTCCGTGCTTTTAGAGTAAATTCGTCGTGAAAAACCTCTCGCCTGTATCAATGTTTTTTCATCGATAAAAAGTTTCGCGAAGTTTGCCCGGTGGCGAATATAGATATAGAGCGGCGTCGTCGGGTGGACGAGATTGGGATGAAAGTGTGGCGAACGGGGAATTGTCTACCCGAAAGTATATTATTATTATCCCAATTACCGAATCTCACCGAAACTGTGAACGAATCGCAAAATGCGTAAAAACACGGAAACCCCGATTGCAGAGAACAAAGTTGGAATACATCCGGTACGGATAACTCGTTACCTCGAGTTTGTGTTTGAAGAAGTAATAGGAGCAAAGTTTGAACGTCGACACGTTACACAAATAAGGTTTTACTGCATTTTTCTTTTTCCTTTTTTTTTGCAACTTGTGGAGAGCATTTGTTAAGGTCTGATTACAAACATCATCGTCGAAACGTTACAAGTTCAAACAATGTTGTTTCGATTAAAAAAAAAGATATATGTAGTTTTTTTTTTTTGCATATTGCGGAGAATTTTTATCAACGTCCCCACAATAAATTTCAAACAACGTTGTTTAGATTCTTTTATTAAGAAAAAATATTGTCATAATATTTCTTACCTTGTATCAGATTTTTGATTAAGTACGAAAATTTTCGTTACAATGTTTAAGGAAAAAAAACTAAAGTACTTGCGTTTTTGATATTTAAAAAATCCGGAATCGAGCACGGAAAATCATACTCAAGTACGAATAGACTGTACGAAGTAGAGCTAAGTCTTAAAATCCAGTTTAAAATAAGGTATTCAATTTAACTAAAAGGAGTGTTTGAAAAGGTTAAATAATCTAAATAATTTAATATACAATGAAACAGAGTCTGACCTAATGAAATGTTACACGTTGATTGAAATGTAATATTTATTAATTTTTTCACGGTTTTTCTATTGGAATTGATAGATCTAGGTAGTTATAAGACACACTCTGTATTTCAATTCTGATCAGGAACAAATCCGTTAATAAACAAATTTTTTTTTTTAAATCACTCAGCAGCCAAAAGTTTTCTCGATGCTTAATATGAATGGACAGAAAGGCGTATAAAAGTAGCTTTTACGTAATACCCTTTTCACTCTAGATCATCGATATCGATTTTCATATGTTTAATGTTAAATGAACTGAAATAAAAAATAAAAAAAAACTAAAAAAAAATTTAAATTCTCTCAAGTATGATATAATCAGTAGATCATGAAAAATAAAAATAATTTTTTGACTCGCCAACGCAGCAGCGGTATATTTTTGTTTTAACAAACCGAGCGCCAAATGGATCTTAAAGCGCGTAGATAAAGTGGTACGCAACGGAACGAACGTGTCTATCGCCTTTATATTTGAATTAGAAAAGCATAGGAGCGAAGAAACTCTCCGACGCGTGATAATAATTCTCTTACGCCCGCAATTTTAGTACACTTCTCTACAATGGGCATAAGTGCTTGCTAGTTAACCCCATGTCCCAGCGGGGATCGATGGATCAAGAGGTTTACGTCACCACTTTAAGCGCCCCAAAGTCAAAGAGAACTCTCAACCAAAATTCTCGCCGTTTCTTTCCACTATGAAAAAAATGAAAAAAAAAACAAACTAATAACAAAATTTAAAAAATTAATGTTTTTATTTACTTATTTTACTAAAAATAAAAACACGTGTAAAATTTTCGTATTTGGCGGGAAAGATCTTATTTTTGTTACTTTTTTTTCGCACAAACCCGTTGAAATTAACACAACGAGTCAAGGACCGTACTGCGAAACTTTCTCCGAGCTTTCGATCATAATTATGCAGATCCGTATTCCGCACTAATCTTGAGAAATTACCCTCCGAAGTTACACACTGACTGGGTAGTCGCGTGGCTCGGGATCGACTGGAATTCGTCGGGGAAATCCTTTTAATTTCACGCACGTTAATCTTCACCGGTGGAAACGAGCCGAGCCTTTTAATTTAACCGAAAAACGAAATAATCGTAAAACCGCGCGGGAGAGCATTCAGCGCCGCGAAATTTCAAAGCTTTTGTACTGCGTCGATGATACGGTACGAGAAAAAAAGAGGGTTTCGCCTCGGTTCCACGAACGAGTTCACCGAACGGCGTCCGCGAAGGGACTATTCACGAAACGACGCTCGGTCTAAGTCGCCCGCGTCGCAATGCATGTGTTCGTCTATGTATATATATTCACTCCGAAAAGCGCGCTTGCGCGCACACCAATCTCTGTGCACGCACTTTACGTGCATGCGTGTATGTACGGATATCGTACCGTATACACCATATATGTATATACATATGTGTCGTACAAGGCATTCTATGTCAAACGAGCCACGGAAATTCTGCGCACCCAATATTAATAATTTTTGTGTGAAAATTTTACAGAAATCGAATGTCCAAATTTAAGGAAAAAAATAAAATCTTTATCTTTATCTATTTAAGATTCTTGAGAGAATCTTTTTATTCTTATCGAAACGCGCTTATAAATTGTCAAGATTATTTTAGAAAAAAATATTCTTAAACGGTTCACTGAAAAACGTAAGTATTATATCCATGAGCGGGCTTCCGCATGTTCGGTGATTTTCGTTTAAAAAACCGAAATAAGATAACTTTCTGTAGCTATTTCACGGGTTATGGTATGGGCTTTGAAAAATCTTAAGTAATTTGTCGATATTCCTGATGTACAGAATTGCGTTCGAAAAATTTAATAACACTGCGTAACATTTTAAATAATACTTTATAATATTTTGAATAATAACACTTTGCAATACTTTGAATAATAACGAGCCACGGAAATTCTGCGCACTCATTATTAATAATTTTTGTGTGAAAATTTTACAGAAATCGAATGTCCAAATTTAAGAAAAAAAAGAACATCTTTATCTTTATCTATTTAAGATTCTTGAGAAAATCTTTTTATTCTTATCGAAACGCGCTTATAAATTGTCAAGATTATTTTAGAAAAAAACATTCTTAAACGGTTCACTGAAAAACGTAAGTATTATATCCATGAGCGGGTTTCCGCATGTTTGGTGATTTTCGTTTAAAAAACCGAAATAAGATAACTTTCTGTAGCTATTTCACGGGTTATGGTATGGGCTTTGAAAAATCTTAAGTAATTTTATTTCACTCGGTGGGAAAATGGCGGTTTTTCGCACGCTTCGCGTGCAAAAACCCCCATTTTCACACCTTGTGAAATAAAATTTTGTTCGATA
>JAPYZC010005005.1:0-18017 GCA_030522665.1 Ichneumoninae sp. A BG-2022a | reverse complement strand
GCGTGCGTGCGTGCGTGCGTGCGTGCGTGCGTGCGTGCGTGCGTGCGTGCGTGCGTGCGTGTGTGTGTGTGTGTGTGTGTGTGTGTGTGTGTGTGTGTGCGTGTGTGTGTGTGTGTATGTGTGCGTGCGTGTATGTGTGTGACAGCGTGCATCGCTTAAATCGACTATAACTCGGAAACGGCTTGGGATAGCGGGTTCAAATTTTGTACACTAGTAGAGTGGTCACGTCTCCTCCATCGATATAATTTTCATGAAGATTGCGACCCGTTTGGAATTTTACGGGAATTCGAAATTTTTGAAAAAAGTCTGTGGTAGCTCTAACTTTCGCAAATTTTGAGCTATCGTCATAACACTGCACACGAATATAGTATTTTTATCAAAGACCTTTGGTATTGAATTTGGCCGAAATCTACCGAAGGGATCAGATTTTATGGAATTGTGATTTTTTTCAAAAATTACCAAAAACCGTCTAAATTGTGTAAACATGGAGGTATCGAGATTAAATTTGGCACGGGAATGGATTAACACGGTACAATGTTTTGTATTGAACTTGGTAAAAATTGATCCAATCGTTTAAATTTTCTGTGATTTTGAAAATTTTCAATTTTTTTTTAAATGGAACTTTTCAAAAACCCACAATCCCAATTGATCTGAATTTCTGAATCAAATACCACGCAAAGAGTAAAAATGAGTAATAGTATCGTAATCAGCGGGAATAGAATAAAAATTGCCTTAAAACGACGCAACCTGCAAATTTCAGTTTACGATATCCTATAATAAATTCTGGGGTAAATTTTGACGGTTTTACTTTAAAGGTGAAAAGTAATTTGCACATGATTTTTCTATCCTTTTTGCTGTGAAAAATGTATTTTAATTGTAGCTTCCTCCATGAGGAAGCCAAAATGGAACAATGAAATTTATCATAGAAGAAGTTATGTACGAAAAGGTAAAACATGAGGAAGTAATGTGCAAATCACTTTGCACGCTTTTTTTTATTACTTTTATACAGCTTGATTTTCCTTTTCTATAAGTGAACCGATAGTTTTACGAGTAAACAATCGTTCCGGACATATTTTCTCTCACTAACGAGCAATTGCCTGGGCATACTCAATCCGACGCATTCGGGATTGTTCGATTGTGCCGCAAACGTTCCGGGCCGTCCCCAGAAATATGGGGAACATACGGTCGCTGGATCCCACAGTCGTGATCTTCGATCCTCCGGCTTGTTAGTCGCCGCAAGATCGAGTATCTGAGGTAAAAAAATAATAATTGAGTGTGTGTTCTGAAATCCGAATTGGGTAACGAACAACGAGGGTTAATTAAAAAAAAAAAAATCACCCTGTCTGCATGAGAGTCGCTGAAAGGTTTACCTCTATACGAATCGGCAGGGGAAACGGCCAGATTAGTTGAGAATCGTGTAATCCGGTCGTCAGGCCGACGCTGAGAAAAATTGTTCCGTCTGGAAAATATTTCGGTGTGAATCTCAGGTACATCGCGTACCCATCGTCACCTACGTGGAACGTCGAACTACGTTCTGAACGACCGGTCTCCCATTGCGACAATTTTTCATCAATATCCGACACTCGCCAATAGTAAGTGTACACCTTTGATTGGTCTATACATAAAAAAAAAGAAAAAAAATTAACGGTCGACCGAATGTTTCTCTAAGAATTTTCGATGTGAATATAAAGAGAATTCCATTATTTGTTAAAACAATGAGTACTGGCCGTGCGCTGTTGATATAACGTGAACGCTATTGTTGTAACGATTCACTTCATCGCGACGCGACAGGGACAGACAGTTCACCCCTCTATTTTCAAATTCACTCTCGTCGACACGCGGGGAATCTTCATTGACAGCAGATATTCGTTTATTCGAATAATCGTCATTGATCTCCGAAAAATTCCATCCTTTCGTCATCCCACGCACAATTATTTCTTTGATCTCGTCCAATCGTGTATTCATCGAGCTTTCCAATTTGTCGAAACGTTCGTCGATTATTTCTGCAACGAAAATGATAGTTCATCGATTTTTTATTTTCGCAAAATAGCCCCGTCTACTGCGAAGCTTTTTTCATTGTGCGAATGTAATTCTTCTCACTGGCATTGCATGCGCCGGTCAGGACACTCGTGAATGTTGCCTGTGCAGTCGCGACCAATCGTTCAGTCGTTATTTTACACGTGGTACGATGAGTCTCTGTTGTATCGTCGCTGGTAATATTAATTGTTGAATTGGCTGAAAAAAAAATATTATTTAACTCTCACAAGCCAGATTGGATTTTCCGTTCTTCACTGTAGATTAATCGAAATTTTATCATACTCGAATCAAACAAGGGCTGCATAACACTATCACAATTGCAATTCGTGACGATTATAGATAAAGCGTAAATTAAATAACGCGTGCAAACCATGTTGCCTGATGAACGTGTGCCCAGATATTCTTCCGATACGAAAGATTTTCTCTCGAAAGAAGCTTACCGCGGTTTAACAAAAATAGATTTTATTACGAATCCGCTAACTCACTGGAACTCATGGTGATTATTATTGCCCGAAGATTCATAAATAGAAACCGAGGGTTCTCCATTTCTATGTGGGTATATATTCAGCATTAATTTGTTATTTATATCAAATATGATCGTTGTGTTCGTGTTTCAATGAAACCCGTAGATTGTTACGAAAATCGCATTGGATCCAAAGCTCGATACAAGATGTTTCACAAATTACAATTTCCAGGTACTTCTGGAACGAAATAAACGGTCCTGTACATGCCCAGTAAAAAGCGCCAGATCCGGCCGCATCGCACGAGCACGCCGTTTCACGCTGTTTGTTTATGAATCGGCGAAACGGGAACACTATTTCCTGAACGTAGAAAATACCATTGTATATAAATTGAATAAAGAAATGGGTGAAAACATTCAGGGAACATTCACATCCGAAAAGATTTCGAAGATTAGATGGAAACACGAGGATTTTACCGAAGCAAAGTCGTTTCTGACTGGCAGTTGGGACAACCCTGTAAGCGTCTAACCTATACTATAAACTTTCGTACGCCGACTGTCGAGTACGTTGGACAATCATTAATTATCTTCCTTCCCTTCGCAAATTTCAGGTAAACAACATCAAATATTGGACATTTCTGACGAACGACGAGGACGAAACTTATCCGGTGATAACATCGTCGTATAACTTTCTCGGTGACGTTACGGAATTACAGGTATGTCTGACAGAAAAAAAACTGACCGTTTCCGTGACTCTTATGGGGACTGATTTTTCTTTCAGTTCGTAAGCAAAGATTGCTTCGTGGCATCTTCGTCCATTGGATCTGTGAGACTATTGCAAATTCAGGAAAATTCTAAATTCAAAGAACACATGTTATGGGAGTGTATTCACAAATTCAAGTAAGTTTTTTTTTTTGTCGTCAGTCTTTATATTCATTATAAACTTAGTTCTTCTTGGTTCATGCCAATATTGTTATCTGAACTATAAAAATGTATATGTAAAAGGGTTCGTCCTGTCAAATAAACAAATAAATAAAAATAATCTTGGGTCTGTATTTCCTGGAATATTTCAGAACATTGGACAATGCATCGTGTACCGCACTGGCGACATTCAAACAGGATATAGTAAGTGTCGGTGAAGATGGAGCAATCAATTTGCTTACCGCCAATCAAGGCAAGCCTGTCAGAACTATAGGTAATGTATTTTTTTTTTTAATCAGTGACAAAAGAAGATATCGCCGGTATACTAATGTTATTTAATGGTCAGATAACGCGGACAGCTGCTCCCTCTACTGCGTGGACTTTTTGCGGCACAACGAGATACTGACTGGCAATTTGAGAGGACACATGAAGCTCTGGGATTTGAGAAATGATAATGATACCCCTGCTACGACCTTCATGCTGTCCGATCAGTTGAAGGTACAAGTACCCATGTTTTCTAACTGCCCATCGTGTTGTGGAAAAAAAAAAAGATTAAGATTGGCAATGAAGTGATCACTAATCCAATTTCAGACGGAAGCCGCGAGTATCGCGCACCATCCTACTCAGCGTCACATTGTAGTCGCGGGGGGCGGCGACGGTAGTCTGACGGTGTGGGATCTGCGGCAAAACACTTATCCGATGTCGCAACTGAATGCTCATGCCGAGTCGGTGAGCGAGGTACTCTTTCATCCCGATCGACCCGAAAATTTGTTCACGTGCTCGATGAGCGGCGAATTATGGCACTGGAACAGCACGCAAAGCTCCAAACTAAAACTCGGTAATTTTCGTTTGCGTCCCGCGGCAAAAGAAATTTCATTGGCTAAGTATTTTAATCGCGAGTTCATTTAAAATATCTTGTTTTTTGTAGAGTCTACCGATACACACTGGCTCAACACTATTGGAACAAACGGAAAGGTCAACGTCTCTGCGTTATGCGCGCCTATGCACAAGCCCGTTAATAGTATCGATATAGACAGATCAACGTTGTTGTTCGGTTGCGATAACGAAGCCATGTATATGATTCGAAATATCACTGTTTGATGTGTTTCAGATAATAAGGTTAATAAATATGTAAAATAATTTTTCTACGAAAATTCCCGTTGTTACTTATTCCATTTTGTTGTTTATAAGAGTTATTATTGTTAGGTAGTTATCAACATTACCACCGGTTAATTATTACCAATCGGGGTTTTTTTACTGGTTATTTTACCGTTTAAACTCACCACCCAAGCTTACGATCCGAGCGCTCCGAGCCGTCCAGGCGACTTTGTCACATTAACCTCCGTATGGCTCGACCGGAACAACAATGGCCCAAGAATTTCGAAGTTGAAACAAATTATTACGCGAAAAGTCAACGGTTATCATCGCAATTGTATCGCCAAACGTGTCAATTATTACTGCTCAAGATTATAGAGAATTTTCAGGAACGGAGTGTCACAGAGATGTGATTAAACCCCTTTTGATTGATATACAAAAGGATCGGCGGTGAACGATCTGTCAACGCCGATAGCGAGGGTATCCCTCGCGACGCTCAAGCATTTCTACAATTGACCACTTCATTAATGGTCTTGATTGAGTATCCGATATCCCTATACGAGTCTGATGTCCGACGAAACGATGGATACTTCGCCAAAGCATTTGAGGTATGTGCGCTGTGTTATATTTCCCCCACACAAGGTGCATAACTTTGCTCAGCCACAAGACGATGACGTCTGTCGGATGGAAATTTACATGCAACTGTTACATATTTTATAGCGCCAAGAACCTCCTGAGAAATAGGGGAATATGTTCAAAAGCATGGAACGAATGGGAGGAATCATCTCGCGCTTTACCAAAGATTGGAGCAAAGCAGTTTGAGCCCAATGGATCATGGTTACAGAACAAGCAAATTGAGAAGGGTCTGGAGAGCCGTAAATTCCTCATCGGAATCGAGAGAGTGGAACGTTCTTCTCACCTGGCCAGTGCCGAATGGCTGCCTGATCAGAAGAAAGCTCGAGTGACTAAAAAGAGCGGACACGAGTGGAACAACTTTGGACTAGAAGTTAACGCCAACCTTTACCTCATCGCCGAAGAAGCCTTGATACTTTTGGAAACTGTAAGACTTAAAAATACTCTAGCATGAGATAAAACGTAACTTATTAAAAGGTACTCTCAGCTCATTTACTCGATTTCAGGAGTGCCTGGAACTCTTGTGGGAAGGAGTTCCATTGTCGATCGAACAAGCTTATGCAGTTCTCATAGACTCCAAGGGCTCCGACTGCTCTCTGGACGAATACAGAGTGTACAGTCAGCTGACGCGATTGGGTTATCGTCTGCAACGTTTTTGCTATGAAAAATCGCAGCTAGAAAGAGTCGCGAGGCCAGACGAGTCCGTACGGAAAAAGGTAATAGTCGATCCTGAAAATGGACTCTGGATGGCCGGAAATAACGCGGAATTGGCTCAAACATTGGAAGTTCAGCCAAATCTCGGCGTCGACAATGATGTTAAAGAGATCGTCGAGGATATGGTCACCAGTATAAACGGCGTTGAAACTATCAAGGCCACGGACAATGCATCGAATCGAGCGACGAAAACAGAATACTCCAAAGATGAAGGAGCACTGGAACGCAAAGGAAAAAATACTAAAGTCGAAATAATTTCCGAGCAAACTATTTTAGCTCCTATCAAGATTGTCAAGGACGCGGATATGCCAGTATCCAAATGGCCGGGTGCGAGAATCCAGAGAAATGTTAAACTTTTGCCAAAGAGGAACGACAAAGTTTCGATGACAAACGCAAACAAGGAAACGTCGCCCAACGATGCCGCACAATCCAAGTACGAAATTTCCGAGCGCACACCAGACAAACGGATGCGTAGTCAATCAAATACAGATTCGCCAGAAACAAAAAAATCGAAGCACGAGGTAAGATTTACAAAAAAAAAAAACACGCTACGAACAATTATCAATAATAAACCTTTTCAATAATAAACGATGTTTTCTCTGTACTCTCAGGTGATCGAACTCTCTGACGACGAGATCGAAGAGATTCCGAGACCGATGTCAAGAATGGAGATGCTCAACTGCCTACCGAATATCGCGTGTCAAATTTTCATAACGGAAAATATTTCCCGAAGATACATACCACGCGGTGTTAGACCACAGAGATCGTATCGTTACGACAGCAGAAGACTGAGAAACATTCACGAGGCCGACAAGACATTGAGAAAAAAATCCGAAGCTCCGAGAGACGGGACGATAAATGGTTCGCAAATTAATATATGCGAAAACGATTCTGCGAGTCATGGAAATACGTTAGTCGCGCATCAACAGTATCAGCGATTCAACCGTCCGCCAAGGCACAATCAACCGAACAATTACTATCCGCGGAATTTTAACAGGCCGTACTTTCCAAATCCAAATCAGTTTTCGTCAAATTCATTGATGGTCAATTTGTCGACGGGTATTTGTATGCAACAAATGGCCGTCGGAGCGGGAGGTTGGCCAAATCCGCAGAGCATGATGACTGCTACTCGGTGGGCGTCATTCCAAATGAATATGTACAGGAACGCGATGCTAATGGGATTCGCAAAGAGGAGTATCTCCATGCAAAACGCCTGCAATTCGAATTATCATCAGAACATGTCGTTTCCGATGTTACAACAGAACAATAGGCCGCACAGATATCTAGAGAAATCTTGGCGAGGTTCGTATTCGCCGCGATCTCGAGGATCCATGCAACATGGACCATCTACGTCGAGGCAAACTCCTTCAACTTCGTATTCGGCCGATAGATCGACGCAACAGCAGACGAAGGACGACGTTTATCAATCGGCATTTACCAAGTTACCTGGCACTTCGTCGTGGCTGGAATTGAAACAAAAGTGGCGCGACGCAAAAACGATAACGATTGAGGACGAAGCGTGCGCAAATTTTGACGGCGATGACAGCAACGAGATACAAGTGTTGGATCAGACGCTGCAGCCGTTGAACGGCCCAAAGAGCGCGCGAAGCATTCCCGAGATCTATGAGAGATTAAGAATAATAAAATCCGCACCCGATAGAACCGTGAGGCGGAAAAAGAGCGACTTCAAGATCTCGTACAATGTTTACTCGAGTACACAGCATTATCGAAAAGCAAATCCTGGATTACCAATGTGTCATCTGGTAGTTACAAGGTCGGTATCTTGATGCAAATATTATACAACAATTTTTTTACAAATTGATAATAAACTTACGTTTCTCATTTCAGTCGAAAGGAAAGTGATTTTCTACAGCCGGTAGAATTGAATCGCCTGCAGCAAGATGGAAAGGGAGCCCCTATAATGTTAGCTCATGTCTCACATTCATCGATCGCTTACATTCAACCGGGACTAATTTCTCTCCCGAATTTAATTTAAAGCACGGAATAGATATAATTATCAGTAACAGCATTGATACATTACTTAATAAAAATAAGAATCAACTTTTCAAACCGACATTTTAATGGCTTCTTTCGAACTTCCGGTTCCGTGGATCGTGTCGAATTCTCTTCACACCCTGCCTTATCGATGTCGACCCGCGCGCCTCCTGTTCGCGAGAATGTTGAGCTCCTCTCCGAAAAGTCGATACGAGTGCGGCGTTCCACGACGGTGCAGTGGCATTGCCATATTGTAATATCCGCGTCGTCCGGGTTCGTCGCTTCGACCGACGTGGACCGCGGTCTAGTTGGCCCTTTAAATCGTCCAAAGCTTTCGTCGACGTATTCCCCTCCCGCACTGTGTCGAATGTTTATTCACGCAATAGTCGTGAATTTCCGCGAGATTATGGATACCCAAAATTCGTAAAAACATGCGACGAGTACTGTATATATAGAGGAAAAAATAAAAAATTGAAATCATGTTCTTCCCGATCGGCTGGCCTCGGGTCCTCAACCCTACGGACCCCGAGGAGATTAGCGCAATTGTATGTAACAGGGATAAGATCCTATTCGCCGTTCTGACACCCGATACTCTGTCCATTTGGTACTGCAAGGTAAGAGCTCTCTAATTTATTCAAAACTTTTACTCCGATTTGCATAAAAATGGGTCAATGACAGTAGTACGTTAGAATTTGGAGCACAATGATTTCTATGGATTCACTCATTCGACGATACGATATCCTGTTTCAGCCCTGCGTTCCCATAGTATTTGAGAGGCGTAGCGCGGACTCACTGAAAAAACATGGCAACAATAGTCTCGTACAATGGAGACCGGACTCTAGCATGCTGGTGGTTGCGGTAAGCAAAATATTTATTTATGTCTTTATTTTTGCAGCGATAATACTTTTTCGGAAAGTCCATAGTTAAAAAACGAACTTGCTCTATATTAGTAAAAAAAACAAAATTAGATCTGCCAACACGGGGTGTTTTTTGTTTTCAGACAGCGGACAGCTATCTTCTGTTCTATCGTCTCTCTGACAGTGGTGCTGAAGGGCGTGGCCTCTACGAGCACAAGGATTCCCCTGTGACGAGTCTACGCAGAGACAGTGCAGAGCTTTTCATCAAAGAAGTCATTCCATCTTTAGTTCTTAGTCCTGTTAGTACAGAATATTCCTTCCTCTTCTTGGGTCACATTGTTGAAGTATTTATTGCCGTATGTTTTCAGTTAATGACGGCATGGATAGACGGCGGCATAACTTCCCTGGTGTGTATTCGCGACGAACTGATGGTCGCTACGAAAACGAGCCATATAGTCCGCCACAAGTGGGAAGGAACGCCGAATCGGGACTACTCGTTGGATCTCCGAAGAATACCGTTCAGCGTCGACCAGCAAATATCCACGGTTGCGGTGCCTATTACGGAAAACAACGTATACGTTACGGATATCGAATACTCACCGTTGGTTGGAGGATTCGCTGTTGTTCTCAGCAACGGCAAGGCGGCCTTTCTCACGGCGCAGTCCTTGAAATTTGATCCTAATGTACGTTGAAAATGAATTCTTTCCACAGTGGAGTGTCTAACAATGATTTGCACATTCTTTTTAGCAAGTACAGGGAATTTGGGCGAGGGACTTGGAGGACGGCACTTGTGCCGCGGTTAATCACAAGTACCGACTGATCGCTTTCGGAAGAGACAAGTGAGTTGCCAAATTCTAAACGATTATTGACGATTTTTCTCTCCGGCTCGATCGAATTTACAGCTCCGAGGGCGTCGTGTATTACGTAGACGAAACAACCGGGGGCCTGGAGGTTTCCCACAGCTTGAGCTTGTCGTCCAAAGATTATCCGGGCAAGCCCGGTCGCGTAAGATGCCTCAGATGGACACCGGACAGTTGCGCGATCGCTCTTGCCTGGGAGAGCGGTGGCCTCGCAATTTGGAGCACCTTCGGAGCTCTGCTACTCTGTACCCTCAAGTGGGATTATGGCTTACGCGTCGATCTCACTCGCGACAATCCTCTGCACATTCACACTATGGTACGTGAAATTTACAAAAGATAGAAACCTAGTTTACCAAGCTTGTATCATCGGTTGCCTGCTTCTGATTTGTATTCTTTCGTGCTATCGATCTATCTATCTGTCTGCTCTGATGTTGCTATGTTTTAGTTTATTTTGCGGCTTTGTAATTATTTTTAGCAATTTTTATTTTTTGGTTTATATTCTTTTCGGATTATGCTATTCTATTATTGTATTCTATATTGTTATTATTTTTATTTCACTCAGTGCGTAAAGTGCAGTTTTACGCACGCTTCGCGCGCGCAAAACTCCTCTTTCGCACCTTGTGAAATAAAATTTCGTACGATACTTCGTAACTCGTGTGATTGCAACACTCGCCCTCGGCTCGTGCTGCAAACTCACACTCGTCAGAAAAAGTTTTTCTGCACTAGTATCGTAATGTACTAATATACTTTTGGATTTCATTATTATCACATTAGTTTTGTTGTAATATTTTTTATTACTATTTTCGCATTACCTTGTAATTGTTTTTTGGTTGGTGGCACGGTGTTCTTAGGGGGCTTAGTCCCTAGAACACGAAATAAACAAATCTATCTATCTATCTATGATCCACGCAGGAATGGTCAGCGGAAGGTTACCAGCTCTGGATGCTACGTGAATCTCCGGGACTGCCGTTCACCGAGGAAGAGAACGGCAACGAGAAAATCAACAATCGACGCTCCTTGATCCAGCTTGACTTTGTCAAGAGTCCTCTCACCGTGAATCCTTGCATGGTGAGTGGAGACATCGTGAGCGAACGTCAAATTGTTAGTACCATTTTTAGTTCGAAAATGCATTGCTCGATTCAGGGTCATCACGGACATCTTTATCTCCAAGGAGAGGATCGTCTCTACTTGAATCTCGGTGGAGGGGTATCCGCTGATGCGCCGGGTTTTCATTTGACCAATGAAATTCCCACGGACAACTTGTCGCAAACTCTGGCCGGTTGTAAGCAGTGGCTCGTTGTACCGATCCCGAGTGCTTACAGTGGTTCAAATTGGCCCATACGAGTGAGTATATCCTCAATTAATTATAGTTATCAATTGTAAAAAGCTATGAATCCACCGAGACGTAGCGCATCGTTCTCCTTGACGATCCTTTCAACCGTATATATAGTATACTGCAATAGATAACGAAGGATTAAGCATAGCGGTGGCGGGTCGCACGGGACTCGCGCATTACTCCTTGTCGTCGAGGAAGTGGAAACTTTTCGGCAACGAGACGCAGGAACGCGACTTTATCGTTACCGGTGGTCTACTCTGGCATCGAGGATTCATGATTGCCAGCAGTTACTCGCTGCTCGAGGACAAGGACGAGATTCGGATTTATCCGCGCGACACGAGGCTCGACAATAGCTACGTTAAGAGCGTGAGAATGCCATCTCAGGTTTTGTTACTCAATACTCTGAAGGAACGTCTCCTGACATTCTGCGCCAATGCTCAAGTGAGCATTTACGATATGACCGTCGAGGGTGAAGAAGGTTCCGGAAGTATCGAACTAACTAGAACGCAAACTGTCGATATAAGCGGTCTGTGTGTTCATCCGGCTTGTGTTGTAAGCGCAACATTAACGACGATTCGCGCCGAAACAGCTGGTAGTCATCCGCATCCTGAAAGTTTACTCCTCAATGTGTCGGGTAGACTGTTGATGGTACAACGCGAGCACTGCACTGACAATCCAGATGTGGTGGGTATTTAATTCTTTGATTATTCACCAAAATTTGCCGTAAACTCATACCTCCTTAATTTCTAGCTCTTCTCGTGCAGCGCTCCGACCGTTCTCGCATCGTACGTGGAGAATGTTTGGGTGCCCTGGAGATCGAGAAGGGACAAACCACACTTGACAGAGGCTCTGTGGTTGTTTTGCGGGGCCCATGGGATGCGTGTCTGGCTTCCTCTGTTCCCCAGAAATCATCAGGACAACGCGCATACTTTCATGAGCAAGAGAATAATGCTACCGTTTCATCTGCGTATCTATCCTTTGGCAATACTTTTCGAAGATGCGATTTTACTAGGGGCCGAAAACGACACCGTCCTCTATACATCCGATACGAATTCACCCTTCTCGCTGCCCTTCAGTCTACTAGAACTAACGGTACGACAAACTTCTAGCTTTCGTCAGAGTCACAATACAAAAATAGTGTCATTCAATTGCAGAGCCAAGTGTATTTGCATCAAATACTCCGTCAACTTATTCATCGGAATCTCGGCTACCACGCCTGGGAAATAGCGAGATCTTGCTCGGCGCTCCCGTACTTTCCACATTCCTTGGAGCTTTTGCTTCACGAGGTTCTCGAAGAAGAAGCGACGAGCAAGGAGCCGATTCCAGACGCCCAACTGCCGTCCGTCGTTGAATTTATTCGCGAGTTTCCAGGGGTTTGGGCTCGAGCGGTTGTTCAGTGTGCTAGAAAAACTGAAATTGCTCTGTGGCCGTATTTATTCTCCGTCGCTGGTTCGCCAAAGAAACTACTGCAGGATTGCCTCCAACGCCAGCAGCTCGACACCGCTGCTAGTTACCTCATTATTCTTCAGAATCTGGAACCTTCGGCGGTTAGTCGACAACACGCTACGCTGTTACTTGATGCCGCGTTGGAGCAAGGACGATGGGAACTTTCAAGGGATCTCGTTCGCTTTCTAAGAGCAATAGGTCAGCATTTTCCGCATTAAAAAAATATTTGTTTATCTAATGACTTTTCCACCTATCTGTTTGTTTATTCTTTCTGTAAGATCCGAACGACGTAGAGTCTCCGAGAACTTCGTGGGGAGGAACTGCGAAATTGGCTGGACCGCCCGCAACACCTCCGGTGTCGCCTCACGAGGACGATCTTTCTCTCGTTCTCGGCACGATGCAAGTATCCCGAAGTCGAAGCTACAGTACGACGGCAACGCCAAAAGTACCATTCGACAATGCGAATAAGGACGTGGCACCGTCATCAATGCTCGAGAAAACGAGAAACGCAGTGATGCGCCGGAAAAAGTCCGTACCGAACGTAAAGATCGAAAAGAGCGATAATAAGTAAGTCTACACGTACATATTTACACATTGCACGACGTATCGTGTACAAATGTGTTTGACTCATCGATAATTTTCAATGTTTTCGTAGGGAGGGTTCGGCCGAGGAATTCTTCATCGACGTTATTCTTCAAAGACACGCCCGTCGATTGCTCTCGGCGAGACGACTCGCAGATCTCGGTAGATTCGCGGCTCGGCTCGATTTTCATTTAGTCACATGGTTGGCAAGAGAACGGGAGAGAGCTGCGAGAATCGAAGATTACGTCGTCGCTCTGAAAGCCGTCCACGAGGATTTTTGTTATCCTTATCCGACTCTCTCGCTCTCGGCTCTACAAAAAATCAGGCGCGCCAGTCACGCGTCTTTGAGATCGACGCGATCCATCAGTCTGGAGAGTCCAGAAGGCGATGTGCCAAATGCCGCGGCTATTCTGAGTCCGAATTTCTCTCTCGACTTGCCGCCCGATAGCGGGTACACGAGCTTACCCAGTAGCAGACCACCCTACGTGAGTCTCGTGTCTCCGGTTGCTAGCCTGGAAACGCAATTTCCAGCGGCGGAAGCCAAGCTGACGCCGCGGATGCTTCAAGGTATGTTAGTCGAACGTCCAAATTCATGATGTTTATGCTTTCTTATTGTTCATTGCATGACGATCAACTCGACAGATGCGAACAGCGTAATGAGCGATACTAGTACAACCTGGCGAGACGATGTAGAGTCCATTGTCGGAACGGCAGTGGGAACTGTATGCTGGGTGTCGCCGGAACCCATAGAACCCACGGAAGTTCATTCGGCGTCGAACTGTGGTCCTGTAAGTCGCGCCGAAGTTCAGCTCAGATATCTTCTTCAGTTGTTCCTGGAAGCTGGCTGTCTCGGATGGGCGGCAATCCTGGCTACTGTATTGCGCGATGCATCGGCAATGGCGAGAACTGTCAGGGCAGCACACGCGCCCATGCAGACTCTCGAGTCCATACTAAATCTGAGAGATGGCTTACTCGCTCTCACTAAATGGTCACATACCGAGTGGTGAGTGTACAGTTTTTCTTGACAGAGTTATAGATTAAACGCGTCGCGATCAAAGGACAATGTTTGATGATATTCGCCCCCAGTCTCGGTTACAGACTGTTCGTGTCGGGTATTCAGGGACAAACGACGCTGCTGACACGTCTCGTTCTGACTAAGCAACAACAACAACAGCATCGGGATCAACAGGAGCAGGAACAGATTCCAGAAAGTCCGTCACCCAGTCCAGCTCCGTCCTTCGGTAGCAATCAACGAGTTAACAGCTCGAGATCCAGACGTTCCTCGGTGAGCCACGCGTCCACAACTGCGACTCTCGAAGAGGAAAATTCTCACGACGTATTTCCGACCAGGGACGAGCCGACCTTCCGCGGAAGCTACGGCAATCTCAGTAATCCTGAGAAAAACTCGCCACGGGACGGTTGCGTAATATCATAAGCAATCCGATACGGTAACGAACGTGGTTTCGTCCACCAGATTCGGAATAAGAACGCAATTGCTCAAAGTCTCTCGCCGATCACTTTGCATACGGCGAGATCAATATCTAACGTATATGAGAGTTTATCTCTGGCAAGTAACGCGTAACTAACCATTACTTTGTATAACAGCAATAATAACGGTAGCGCGTACAATGATCGATAATGAAGCGATTAACGCGCTCCACGGACTGATTTCAGATTCCATATTTTTTCTGTAAAAGCTGAGTCCGTCTCGAGACACTGTCAATCTGTACAGCAAAGGAATTTTATACCGATCGCACCGTTGATCGAAATAACACAGGGTTCGATGGTTCCACAAACGAGCCAGTCTCAATTAGTAAAATTATTTCATTGCCCCCGTATATTATTATACTAGTGATATTAAACACTGCTGCTACTCGAGCTCCAAAAGACTAACTTGTTGTTCACAATAGTCCGTCAAATTTGACGACTTGTGACCCCTATTTATTGTATACATTGTTTGTTATATAGATTAACTAATTATGAAACAATATATTGGATAATATTTTATCAGAACTGTACTTCTGGCGATGAATTTCCATCGAGTTCCAGGTATTTCAGCGATGCGGTAAGAACGATTGGGCGTTGTAAATATTGTATAGCAAAACTCGCAGAATCGATAACGAAAATATATATATATATATTTATCGGAGTTTTTGTATTTTTTTTCTATCAAACATTTCAATTTATCTCTCCATGATGATGTGAGGTTTCAGCATAAGGCTAGTTGAGAATTTTATTTAGAAATTATAAGTAGTATCTTGCGTGCTCATTTGGTTGTGCGTTGGCTTCCTCCGACCTCAGATCTATTACCTTGTGTTATCGAGCTCGGTTCGAGTGTGGCACTGTTCGGCGATTAAAGCCTTTCCTTAAATTGATATACATCAATAAACCTTGAGAACGGTATCGTTCGTATTGTCAATACCACGGAGTACGTCCTACGATGAGGAACACTTCTCAGTTGGAATGGATGCTCTGATATCGTGCATGCATTCGGTACGAGATTATTGACCATAGTTCGGATTATACGGAGCTTGCTTGCTGTACGCTTCGACTGTATACTGAGGAGGCTGGCCATGATTAGGTACTGCTGCGTCAACAAACGAAAAATAATGGGTCAACAAATAGAAAATAAAAACTTTTGTTAATATCACAAATTGTGACACATAAACAAAAAATTACCCTGACTTGCTGGATAAGCGTACGCGCTGTGGCTAAGTTGGTTAGGTGGTATCTGCATATTTCCGGGTGTCTGGATTACCTGTATAACGCTCGGTCCCTGCACTTCTGCAACAAGGCGATTATTACAACGGACTATTCATCAGAATCGCGTTTGACTAATAATTTTTGCCGTGTATTCTCCTATTGAGACAACGGTCGTGTGTGGATATGACAGAGGAGCTCTTGTCATGTAAGGATCGAAGAGTCAATTAGAAACAGCAATACTTTAATATATTATTAATTTTTATTGCGTACTATTCCAGTTTCGCGTGTAGCATTTATTAAGTGTAGTATAAAAAGACAAAAAAAATGAAAAAATTAAAAGTAAGAATCAATGTTACAATATTCGAATTAGAAAAAATAGTTTCTGCATATGACCAATTGCGTATCCAGCGCGGAATATACAGTTCTCTCGCTTGGCGGAAGAACTGGAAGTTTGTTGGAGGGCCTACCTTTAACACCTCATCATTAATGGAATGTTGCTTACATAAATATATGTAGTAATACAAAGGACGATTGTTCCTTCAACGTTTGCTTACTAAAAACGCCCTACTAGCTGAAGGCTCGTATCGATGAGATTGTCGGCTTTTGGAGCCATAAAACATTTTTTTGAACATTGCTTAAAAAAATATTGAGTCGTGGTTTGCATAGCTTATAAAGTAATAGTTATGGAATGTCGACGATACCGGGAGTTAACCGGTCTTAGGTCAATACGACTCTTAAAATGTCGTTTAAGTATAGTATAGCGATAATGAAGTTTTTTTTTTCCTGACATCAAGCGTTTTTTAAGCCAATTTGACGAATGGGATGAAATATATTCAAGCCACTGCGGATCCTGGAAAAAATTATTAGACTGTGAAACATGCAACATTTTGTATCCAGCTTTATACTGACAAAGTTGCAATATTAATGTCAGGCAATTCAATCTCACAGTGCCAATTAATATTAAAGAAACAATGTGAGGAATGGGGACAACTTTTTGTAAGTAACAAGACACATTAAAGTGGAAACTCACTTCCATAGACGGTTCCTCGGTGACGCCTTCTGTACCATGGACAGCAGCTGCAGCACAGGCATGAGATGCAGCAAATGATAAACATCACCACGACCACTACAGCTATAACTGCAGGAACAATGATTCCAAGTCTGAAACAAAAATACAACACAATTATTATAGGCATTGTATGACGCAATGTTTGGTAAATGCATGAATAAACAGTGTGAGCTACCCTGTTTTAATAGCAAAGTCCTCTGCGTCGCAGCAGTAGAATGTTTGTTTATCAAAGTCCGGACAGCAATATTCCAAGTTGGGATGCAAGAGATTCGGGCATCTGTTTGCATATTCTTGAATAACGTTCGAGCTCTGCCCGAAGCTACAGTCCATTCCTGAAAACATTAAATTTATTAGTTTGTACATCGCCAAATGGTCGTGAAGCTAGCACGGGCGTGTTGGACGCCCACGGGATAAATTTGACTATTTAACTCAATTGTACGATATTTCTGTTAATAATTACAGCAACGACAATAGATATAAGGTCCATAGCCAACGATTTAAGCCGGAAGTTAGACTTCCTCTTATCACTGTCGAGCCGGACACGAAGCCGATAACCATTCTACATATATCGTCGGCTGAGTCACGAGTGGTCTTCTCCGAGAATCTCACGAACAAAGGTTCTGTATATAGGTTCCATTGACAACCTCTTTATCCTCCCGGCGATTACCTCTTACTTTATTTCAATTGATAAATATAACTCACCGTTTACGGAACTAACGACGGAGTAAGTGAACAGCAAGAAAAAAGTTGAACGAAGCATTTTGGAAGATTTATTTTCCAATTGCAATGAAATGGAAGCTGCGGATTAGTTATGGCGCGAGCTACGGAGTCTGTTAACTACGATCAACCGTCACCAATGAAGACTGAATTCGCTCTGATGAAACGACCTGTGGCGGAGAAGAATGCCACCACCCATATACGCGAATCACGACAATGCGCCAAGCGTTGAAATTGCGTACCACAAGGAGAACCTCTCGCGCGCGCGCAGTCGTCTCGTTGCGCAAAGCCATCGCGCACACGTGCTGCTTTTTTACCCAATCCCGTTAATTTCCGCGTTCGAGATATCCAGTTCCACAACAGGCAACAACAGGAATTTGAAATATCCGCTTAACATTGAATTAGAGAATAAACAACGTGTTGCGATCGGCGTGCGACTCTGGAGTCGTAGGCCCGGGTTCGATTCCCGGTTGTAGTCGGGGATTTTTCCTTGGCTGCTTACCTCTACTTATCGTGGTTCGGATTCCACGTAAAATTGTAGGTCCCCTCTGGTCTTCTTCTTCTTAACTCATTAATTAGTTTCGGCTAATTA
>JAPYZC010005004.1:0-12264 GCA_030522665.1 Ichneumoninae sp. A BG-2022a | reverse complement strand
AAAAGGCTGGGGGACACCCCCGAACCCACCACCCCCCCCCTTGCCCGCGAATCCGCAAAATCGTTGCAACGTGAATCCATTCGGAAAAAAATGTGTTTCCAATCATTGTAAACTATTCCTTGTACTTTAACGATGAAAGAGGAAATAACGGAATGGTAAAATTTTTAATTAGGTTGAGATTCAATTTATCGATAACGTGAAAGGTATGACGGTTGAGTGAGAATCAGTTTACGCGTTGCATCGCGCGTATGCGTTCTATATCGAATTCCAATTGAGTGCGTTCTTGCACAAACAAAAACGACGAAAAAAAAAAAGAAATTATATTATATGTACGATAACGAATATGTCTTGAGGAAAGCTCGCTGTCGATGCCGACGATACTAACATGAAAGTAATATAGCACCGTCTCCCCCCCGATTAGAAAGCTCCGAGATAATTGAAGAAAAGAAATTATTCGAATTTAAAAAAAAAACACACATGGCCTTGGTGTTTTGAGGAATGATATTAAAAAAAATTAACAATTTAAAAATAATCGCTAAACGGACGAGACACACGGCGGCTTTCTTACCAGGAGATCAATATTGAATCATGAAGTATTAGCTATTGTATCATACTGTATGTTAACGTGATAGGAAGTTAAATAATAGGCGTTAAATAGAAAAATAAAAAAAAAATAAAAAAAATAAATACTATGTTAACGTTGAGGACGTTAAAATGCTAAAGTCTAACGGAGTAGGAGGGCCCTAGGCTCGTTCAATGAGGTGCTGGGTCGTCGTTTCGCCGTCAACAACGGCGATTATATACGAGAAATAAAAACTTCATGATGTCCAGTGTTTCCAGCAGCTCCAGTATCATTTCCATTGTACGATATGTAAAAATAAAGATTATGCACAAAAGCGTACGAGAGAGTCTACCGATCGTATTTATATATCAGCCGTGAAGAAAATTCTCTAATTGGGTAATCGGGAAGTAAAAAAAAAATTATTTTGCCCGGTGCGAAAATAGGGGTCGTGCGCTTAGCGTGCGTAAAACCCCCATTTTCACACCCTGTGAAATAAAATTTTGTACGATACTCTTGCGAAAAACGTTTCCCTAACTCGTGTGATTGCAACACTTGCGTTTGCCTTGTGTTTCAAACTCACACTCGTCGGAAAAACGTTTTATTACACTCTGTGCGAAAATGGCAGTTTTACGCACGCTTCGCGCAAAACGCCAATTCTCACACTTTGTGAAGTAAAATTTGATATGCTACTTGTGCAAACAGCTTTTTCTGAACTCGTGTAATTGCGACACTCGCCTTCGACTCGGTCTGCAAACTCACACACGTAAAAAAAAGTTTATCGCACTAGTATCGTAATGTACTAACATATAAATAAATATACATTTAAAAAATCGTTCACGCGATATTTCGTACGTCTTCGAATCTCACTTTTCTTTTCTTCATTTTTATTAATAATATAACAATAAATCCCGCGGTATATACATCAACGATATATTACAAGCCTATATTAACTTCTTACACATGTACCCCGTGTGGTTCTCTCGCTTTTCGCTCAAAGTTATCCGTATCGTTAAACCGAATTCAAAATAACATGTTATTGCTACAAACGGATTTTGCATGGATTTTATATACAATATTTATATAAGTAAATTTGATTCTACTTTATACATCTTCAGTTCTAGCTTTGTGTGTGTTCCTTCGAAATAGAGAGATAAAAGGAGATCGAGAGATAGAGAGAGTTTAACTATAGAGAGAGGAGGAAATAAACGAAAGAAAAAAAACAAAACAGGAATATTCTAACGCTTCGTGGAAACGTTTAAATAAAAAAAAAAATGAAAAAAATAAAGATTACTCGATTAGTCGCTTCAGCTTTTGAGGCGCGAAGCCTCGTTCGCGACTACTGTGCCAGTTCTGAGCTGGGCGTTCTCGCGTTTCAATTGCGCTACCATTTGCTTCAGGGTCGTAACTTCCTGTCGGAGTTTCTCGTTCTCCCGCAAACATTGTCCCATACCCTGATTGGCGGCCCGCAATTCGCCGATGTACTCGCATGCTTTCGCCAGTATTCCGCCCTTGCTCTGCGTCTCGTAGTTCGCCTTGCCCTCGCCGCTACTCGCGTTGCCGTTTCCGTTCGACGTCGTGTTGCACTCCGGTATTATCTTGCCCAGTTTTGCTATCCAGTTGTTTATCTTGTCCCTCCGTCTGCGCTCCACCTCGTTGTGTGTGGCTCTTCTTCTGTCGTCTCTCTGCAAACGATTTCGAAACGTTTTTATTGTACACTTTCTTTCTCCGTTCCCAATATACGAACTTAAATAAGTCTGAAAATAGTCGGTTCAAATTAATGACATATTTACATGTCAACGGCAGACAATTTGGACAACTTGGTCGCGCGTAAAATGCGTTGCGCTGCAAACTATTGTCGTGTGAAAAAAAAAACTCATTTTTTGACCGGAAATACGTCACTTCCGGTTTGAGAATCTTATTTTTCGACCGGAGGTAACATTACACCCGAAATATGTCACGTCCGGTCTGAAAATACATTTTTTCGACCGGAAGTAACATTACACCCGAAATATGTCACTTCCGGTCTCAAAATACAATTTTTCGACCGGAAGTCACATCACACCGGAAATGCGTCACTTCTGATCTGAAAATTCAATTTCTCGACCGAAAGCGACGTCATATCGGAAAAAATTCATTTCCGGTGAAAATATACTTTTTTTTACCGGAAGTGACGTCATACCGGAAATACGTGACTTCCGGTTTGAAAATCAAATTTTTTCGACCGAGTGACGTATTTTCGGTATGACGTCACTTCCGGTCGAAAAGTGAGTTTTCCATGCCGGAAGTTATGTAAATTGAAGATTGAGTAGCAACCTCAATATTAAAAACCATCTAAAATTTAACTATATCGATGTGTATTGAAAAAGAAAAAAATCTATTATTATTGCAATTTAAAATATATTTCGTTAGTGATAACTGTTCTGTTTTCCGGAAACGGGAACAAACCTTTTTAACTCCAGGCCCGGTGTTCCGCGGCGTTTCGATCTGAATGGTCGCTGATCTCGGTGACATCGATCTCGACGTTTGTGCGGTCGTGAATACGTCGTTAGCGTTGCCGATAACGTAGAACTGACCGTTTATCGGGGACGTGAGGACCTGCACGGCGTTGTTGCCCTGCTGGTTTACCGGCAGATCGAGCTCGTTCTCGTCGCCCTCGTTCACCTGTACGACCCTGTAAGCGAGCGCCTCCTGGTATCTCAGCCCGTCGTCGTCCACGCCGTCTCCTAGAGTCGTGCAGAAGACTTAATTCGATATGAAACACTGACGAGATTTTTCGATCCACCCGCGAACATTTTTTCGTCGATCAACGATGATTACTTACCGCTCAGCGGATCATCGCCGTCGCAGTCGACGATCTCGGCCTCCTCGATAACGATACCAGTGCCGTCGTCCTCCTTGACCGTGACAGCGCTGCAACACGATCGATTTCCTCATTAATTCCCGGCCCGTACTCCGACTCGAGTGTCGTCGAAGAAAGAAAAAAAAGATTTCGAAGCTAAGATTATTTTTCACAAACAACTCGTGGGTTATCTCGGCGAGGGATCGACGAGCGGTTTTTCCGCCGCTGTATGCGCTAAGTGCGCAACGAGTGTGAACACTGTGCGTTGGCTCAGCCGGATGACCTTGACGGCAGCACGAATTTTCGGGGTACTCGTCGCTCTATCGGGAGAGTCGCGGGTCGCGACGAACTCTTGGTCCTACCTTACGTCCTGTTGCTCGAGATGTTGCTCCAAAATATCCATTTTTTTGCCACCAAAAAATCGTTTGAATTTGTCAAAATTCACGTGAGCTGGTCACGGGACACGGCAACGAGGTCATGTGGTTCACAAGATGGCG
Organism: Ichneumoninae sp. A BG-2022a; assembly: GCA_030522665.1. Classification (NCBI taxonomy): domain Eukaryota; kingdom Metazoa; phylum Arthropoda; class Insecta; order Hymenoptera; family Ichneumonidae; species Ichneumoninae sp. A BG-2022a. The sequence goes on along the minus strand of JAPYZC010005004.1, from coordinate 8,366 downwards.
ATTATCGACGCGCGCAGCACAACACACGATAATACCTCGATTTTCATACGTATATTGCTCGGAGCGAAACCGACGCGGTCGCCACCTCGCGGGTGGAAATTGTGCTTTTTTTTTGGTCGGAGGACTCGGACGTGCAGAGACATCCGTCGTTCGAATCGCGAAACGCGTGACTGTGGAGTAAGCGCGATTCAATATCGCGTGCGATAACACAAATTAATACATCGAATTTTCAGCGTTTTTACTATGCTTGATTTTTTTTTTCAGATTTTTACGCAATCCAGAAGTGCTTGCTATTCCATCTCGTTCCTCTGAAACTTGTGCGAAGTGAACGCTATTCGCAAGGACTACCTTAAGGTAGGACTGCGGACTGTCCGACCTCACGTGAGTTCATAGAGAATTAAGAAACTGCGAACACTTCTCGATGGAATAAAAATCTGAAAAAATCAAGCATATAGAAGGTCCTGAAAATATTGTTTTCGCATAATAATAATTCCAAAATGTTATTAACAATTTTTTTTTTAATTTTTCAACGAATCTACCAAAAAGTTGGGCAACTTAACTTTTTGTTCATATGAAAACGATTTGTTAATCTTTTTGAAAACGTATGGATTTTTTCAGAATTTTGTTGCGTTTTTTATGAACTAATAAACGCAATTTACAAAAATTATACAAGATTCTGAAAAAATTTGAAAGTGTTCAGAAAAATTTACCAATTGTTTTCATTAAAAAAAAGTTAGATTGTGGGTAATTGAGCAATTTTTGTGTCATTAATTTGCTAGTAACATTTTAGAATTATTATTATGCAAAATCAATCTTTTCATCACCTTCTATGTTTGATTTTTTCAGATTTTTGTTCCATCGAAAATTGTTTGCAATACTCTGCCAATTCTTTATGAACTCACGCGGGGTCAAACTCCGCTATACAGTGTATACCAGAGTGTTCTATTTTATGTGGAAAGTATATCTATATTTATTGAATATTTTTATTTATTTCACTTATTAACGGGTTTCTCCTTGACTAGAATTCAAATACAGAACGTGTCTTGTAACTACTTAGATCTATTAGTTCCAATAGAAATGCGGTAAAAAAGTAAAAAAATACATCGAGATATTTCATTTCAACCAGCATATAACATTTCATTAAGTCAAACTCTGCTTCATTATATATTAAATTATTTAAATTAGTTGTAAGTTTTAAACTTTTTAAACTTTTGAACTGTCTTAAAATTTCCTTTATTTTATTTATTTATTTATTTATTTACTTAACTAACTTATTTCATTTTCAACTAAGTTAAGCTTAGTTCTACTAGGATATATAGATATAACCTTCCACCTAAAATCGAGCGCTCTGCTCCGGATTACTCTGAAAACGAACAAACGTATTGTTCGGGGGAGGGAAATCCACGCCAGCGCCACCTTGCGCTGGTGTCAACACCTTTGTTTTGTTCGTCGAACCCGAGCATTCAGCGACATCCATCGGGCGCCTCGCAACACGCGTGACATACATTGGGTGCGTTTCGATACTCGCTCGCGAGTCGCTCTCGCGGCCGACATCGAAACTCACCCGGTATCTCTCGCCGAGAGAAAAAGGGCCCCCCGCGCAGCCGAGAGTCAGCAGCAGCCTAGCAGCCGAAGCGCCACACAAGGACGATATATCAAAGATGGACGCTTGAGAAAATTTTTATATGGTTGAGAGAGAGAGAAAGAAAAAAAAGAAAAAGGCAGCAGCTCGCGAGTCAAGCTAATTCGAGAGTCAAATTGTAACGAATAAACACGACGAACAAACACAGTACATTCGGTTCTCTTTATGCATGCAATTGTGGTGTGAAGAATGATCGTGCAGGAGCCAGTACAGGTAATGTGTGTGTGTGTATTTTTTTTTTTTTTAATCATCGTAGTATTCCGTTATTACGAGAAACAATAGTGCATCGGTTCCAAGTGCAAATCAGTGAATCGCAGCCGCCTCGGCGCATCTCCGCTTATCGACGATATTGACGTACCCGACCCGTCCAAATTCTCACTCGTACCAATCGCATTTACGTAATTTAGGAACAATCTCGAGCGTGAATTACAGACGTACGTCGATGATTCGTTTTTTTTTTTCTATTTTCTTCCGCTGTATTTTCGACGGAGACTCGAGAGATTGAGAAAAAAATAAAAAACTTTATTCGGTACGTCGTAACGTGCGAAAGCAACGCTTTCGCGGACACGCGTATTCGCACGGGTTTGCCTATAAATAAGCCGTTTAGGCGTCCCGCTCCGTTATCCCTCAAACTCGCGCTGTCGAGAGGGATTCGTCGAAGACTCTCCGACCCAGCTTTTTGCTCGTTCGCCGTCGCCGGGGAAAACAAAAAATCTGACAAGTTTTTCCTGAGATTCCGTAATGTTTTTTTTATACGTAGGAAAAACATAAATGTGTTTCCAAAGTTGACTCTTTCGTAGCAACTGATCGGGTCCGAAATGTCAGAGGCGGAGAATGTTCTACCTTACCGATGTTCAAGAAAATATGTTGCTTATTTTTCAGGCTGCCATATGGCATTGCTTAAACCACTATGCTTACCCCGACGCTATATTCCTCGCGGAGAGGCTCTGCGCCGAAGGTACGTGTGCAATTTTTATTGAGAAAAACTTTTTCTTTTTTTTTGTTAATCTTTGAAGAAACATTTTTTTATTCATTTTGGAATTTTTTTGTTTTTTTGTTTTAGTGGATTCGGAGGACACGCTGTTCCTCCTAGCGACGTGTTACTATAGATCGGGAAGGGTCAGACAAGCTCACGCTTTGCTCTCGAAGAAGGCACCAAGTTCCTCGCAATGCAGATTTCTCTTGGCGAAATGTTGCTACGACTTAGAGAAGTAATTATTGTACAGCACTGTGGGGGAGTTTCGGGCGATGCAAAACGCACTCGGTCGGTAATGAAAACTGTAAACGAGTTTTTTTTTGTCAAGGGGTATTTCAAAGTGTTTTTTCGTTCCTAGCCGAATTTAGCTTATTTTTCGTAGGAAATGTGTTTTGGGAGCGTCCTGAAAAATTGATTACAGTTTTGGTTACCGACAGAGCGCGCCGGGCGCGGGCGGGGAGATTTCGCATCGCCTCCGGTCGCTGCTACCCAGGTAGCAAAAAGACATCTGGTATGAAAAAGCGATCTAAATGGCTTACATGTGTCCGTCCAGATGGTAACCATAAGCTACCCGCATAGCACGGAAATATTTTTGAAAAGTTTGAAAAATATTTTATCGAAATATTGAAAATATTTTGTTAATGTTGAAAATATTTTATCAATATTGAAAATATTTTATCAATATTGAAAATATTTTATCAATATTGAAAATATTTTATCAATTTTGACAATATTTTATCAATATTAAAAAATATTTGTGAAATATTTCAAGAGCAGTATGAAAATCTTTTTTGTCCTCATAAATCTTCCATTGAAATATTTCAGAAATGATTCACTGAAATGTTTTAAAAACATTTCAACGAAATGCGAAACATTGCACCACCGATCCAAATTGTATATACACATCCGCATAAACACGGAACATGCGTAGAAATATTTCGGTGAAACATGAGATTATAAAGTATTTCAAAATACATTATCACCATGTTTCAGAAACATTTCAGACGTGTTGAGAGATCAAGTATGTTTCTGAAATATTTAAGAAATATTTCGTAAGATTTGAAAGGTTGAAAATATTTCAAAAATTATTTCAATATATTTCGTGCTATATCTTATATGCGCTAACTTTTTGGATGAGTGGCAACTTTCGAATACCGTCCAGACGTACACATGGAACTCTCTCAGACCACTTTTTGTTAACTATTTTCTTCGTGCTACCTGATTGCAATCGTTGAACGACAAACTTAACAAAAATTACAATGATTCAGATACGCGGAAGCGGAAGCAGCCATAATAGGTGGATACTACAAGCAGCTGAAGAATCTGGAGGACATAGCGGTGCAGTTCGGCGACCAGGCGTGCTTCTCACTTCAGATAATAGCAAAAATATATTACAAAATGATGAGAACATCGAAGGCGAACGAGGCTCACAAGCTCGCGCTGAAGATGAATCCATTTCTGTGGCATTCCTTCGAGGAGTTGTGCAACGTCGGCGAGAAGATCGATCCCACCAAGACGTTTCAGCTCGACAAATTGGACAGCTTCGCGATGTGCCACGGCACGTCGCCGATAATAAATTACGTCGCGGAGCCCGATCTCATCGTGTCGAGCAATACGAACAACAATCCGCCTACACCTAACAGCAACAATGTGTAATTAACGTCTTTCTTAACATTCGATTTAACTTTTTTCATCGTTTTATAGAAACGCAAAAGACTAATTTTTTTTTTTTTTTATGGGTAATACATTTTTTTTACAATGAATTTAGTTTTTATTTTTTCATCTTTCTATAGAAACGCATTTGACTAAATAAAAAATTTTTTTATGGGTAATACATTTTTTTTACAATAAGTTTAGTTTTTTTTTTTTTCATCTTTCTATAGAAACGCAGTTGACTAAACTTTTATTTTATTTTGTAATTTTGTTATTGCAGAACTCCCGCGCAAGCGATGATAGTAAACGGTGGATCGCCGGGCGTTCGATTGCACACGTCGTGGGACGACAGTCCGACTGCCCTGCCGTTTATATCTCCAAGAGGCAAACCGCCGCGCTACAGAAGTATGTTCAGCAATTCGATGAGTCCGCTGACACCGAGTTTTGGCATACTGCCGCTGGATTCGAACACTCCCGAACCAACGGTCTTACCGTCGCACATGTCGATCACAGAAGCGAGCGACCTCAAGAGTCTCGCCAAACGAGTCTGCAGCCTCCGAGCACACGTCGGGGTGAGTCCAACGTTTGTTTCGATTCGCTGGGCATCGAATTTTCGTAAAAGGTCAATTACCGAAATTCTCTGTTTATCGAGCTCGCGATACCGTCTTCTACATAATAATAGAGTTCATGTCGATTGAATACTCACACCGATACTCGCAGCACTCACACATACTCGCAGATTCTCACATACGCCCACATACGCCCACAAAACTCATAAATACTTTTTTTTTTTGTACATACGTTAAATGCGGCACCTCTTAGGATTTTTTGCTTGGACTTGTCTTTCGCGAGGTTCAATTTGAGATTGAAATCTATATTTTTGGAAGGTGGAAAGAATCTTTTTCAACAAATTTACACACTGGATATTTTCAGAGTTTCCTATATACAAATAAAAAAAATTAAAGAATACGTATTTTGGGTTCACTACAAACAATGACAAAAAGTTAATCTCCCACCCCGTAGAACTATATATTTGGATCCAAAAAAAAATCTCGTGAAAAGCGGTTGTCGACGATTCCGTTTAAAAGATGCCGCATTCCTTATGGCTGTCGGCAACTCTTAGCATTTTTTTTGCTGGGGACCGCCTTTCGTGAGATTTAATTTGAGATCGAAATCTATACTTTAAAAGGGATGGAGGAAATAAAAAAATAACAATTGCCCTTTTTGTGAAACACCCTAATACTCACAGAGCCGCACAGATACTTACATGGATACTTGCACAGATACTTACATGGATACTCACAGATACTTACATGCATATGCACAGATACTTACATGGATACTCACAGATACTTACATGCATATGCACAGATACGTACATGGATACTCACAGATACTTACATGGATACTCACAGATATTTACACGGATACTCACAGATACTTACATGCATATGCACAGATACTTACATGGATACTCACAGATACTTACATGGATACTCACAGATACTTACATGCATATGCACAGATCAGATACTTACATGGATACTCACAGATACTTACATGGATACTCACAGATACTTACATGGATACTCACAGATACTTACATGGATACTCACAGATACTTACGTGGATACTCACACATACACACAGACACTCACACAGGTGCTGCGAGAGTGCGGGGCCTAACAGTCAGTATAATTATTATTTTACATCGATTTTTTTTTCTCTCTCAGCAATTGATATCCAGAAAAGACACACCCCTGCAACAGGGCAAGCCGGTATTCTCGCAATCGGGAAACACCAGTAACACAGCAAACATAGTTACGGTAACGCCGACGACGCCGACTCCTGCAGCGCCGACGCTCCAAGGACCCAACGTTCGACGATCCTCGAGACTCTTCAGTCACAGTTATTCAGTAAAAGTAAGCCTCGCTTCTGGTGCGCTAAAAGAAACGATGACGTCGCGCCGCCTCATTCTACGAATTACATGATCTTTTTTTTATGTCTTTATCACCAAAGGAAAACAACAAATCTCCAAATCGTAACAAATTCGTGACGCCGAAGTCACCGTCCCGCAAGACCAAAGCTCGTCTATCAAAGACTAATTTAAATAAGGCTAACTTCAACGAACTCAACGAGAGAAACAGAAGCGAGAAGGAGAAGAGCGAGACTATAACCTCGGAGAAGATGGTCGCAACGACGAACGCCCTGAATCACAGTAACGCCTCGCACTGCGCTCTGCTCCTTCAAAAATCCTGCGCAGGTATGTCGATAAATTTAAGATAAAACACAGATCGTTTTGACGAATCTTTAATTTAATTTTTTACCAGAAATACGCTACTTCCGGTTTGAAAGTCTCATTTTTCGACCGGAAACACGTCACTTCCGGTTTGAAAAGATCGTTTCTCGACCCGAAATCCGTCACTTCCGGTTTGAGAATCTTATTTTTCAACCAAAAACACGTTATTTCCGGTTTGAAAATCTCGTTTTTCGACCGGAAACACGTCACTTCCGGTTTGAAAAAATCGTTTCTCGAACCAAAATCCTTCACTTCCGGTTTGAGAATCTAATTTTTCTGCCGAAAACACGCTATTTCCGGTTTGAAAATCTCGTTTTTACGACCCGAAATATGTAATTTCCAGTTTAAAAATCTTATTTTTAGGTGACGTATTTCCGGTGCGACGTGACGCCCGTTCGAAAAATTAGATTTACCAGACGCACTTTAATTCCCAATTTAATTTTAATCGTCCCTTAAATTTGCTTTTTTCAGAGGGATTGATGTCGTTGCTGCGCGAGCTCGGAATGGCTTATCAGCATCTGAGCCAATTCAATTGTACCCAAGCCGTCGAGATCCTGAGCGTCTTGCCGGCTCATCACTACAACACCGGTTGGGTGTTGTCGATGCTCGCCCGGGCTCATTTCGAGATGAACGATTACAAAAAATCGGCGAGCTACTTCGCCGAGGTGCGACAATTGGAGCCTCAGCGCACAGAACTGATGGAGACGTACAGCACGGCGCTTTGGCATCTTCACGCCGAGGTTCAGCTTTCGACCCTCGCACAGGAGCTCGTCTCCGAGGATCGAAATTCACCGGCTTCCTGGATCGCCACCGGAAATCTCTTCTCCGCCCAGACGGAGCACGAGACGGCGATTAAATTCTTTCAGCGTGCTATACAAGTCGATCCGAGCTTTCCGTACGCGTACACGCTCCTCGGACACGAGTACGTTCTGACCGAGGAATTGGACAAAGCGATAACGGCGTTCAGAAACGCCATAAGGCTCGATCCACGCCATTACAACGCGTGGTTCGGCCTCGGGACGATATTCTCGAAGCAGGAGCAATACAGCCTCGCCGAGCTCCACTTCAAGCGCGCCCTCCAGATAAATCCTCTCAATTCGGCGATAATGTGTCACATAGGAGTCGTTCAGCATGCACTGAAAAAGACTGATCAAGCACTGAGAACTCTGAACGCTGCTATTACAAACGCGTCGGACAACACACTGTGCAAGTTCCATCGAGCCAGCATAAATTTCTCGATCGGCCGGCACACCGAGGCACTGAGAGAGTTCGAAGAATTGAAGAATATTGCTCCCAAAGAGTCTCTAGTCTATTACTCGATAGGAAAGGTACGGACATTAATCATTTGGAAATTTAGCGGCAACTTTTTGTCCTTGATGTCGTAAAATTTACGGGAGATTATTTTTTTATTTTTAGGTTCACAAGAAACTAGGCAATACTCATCTCGCCCTGATGTACTTCAGTTGGGCGACGGATTTGGATCCGAAGGGAGTTAACAGCCAGATCAAAGAGGCCATACTCAGTCCCGGTCAGGGTGACGAAGAGTCTCCGGCGACGCAGTCCGGTAAGTGTTAAATTAAAGTCGCTTCTATCTCAAAATTCATGATAATAAAAATGAAATGAAATTTAAAAAAATCCTTTCGGCAATATCCGGTTTCGCTTTAGGCCAAAACTGATATCGCACAATAACAATTTGCAATTAAGGAGGTTGGAGCGAGTGGTGTTCATTCCGCCTAAATTCGAGAAATTCGGGCAAGAATTGCAAATACTTCCCAATGTTATAAAAATCTGAAAAA
>JAPYZC010005003.1:0-14526 GCA_030522665.1 Ichneumoninae sp. A BG-2022a | reverse complement strand
TTTTAAACAAATTTTAACATAAACGAAACGAATAACATTTTGGGATCATTATTATGGACGAACAATCTTATCAGCATCTTCCATATGCTTGATTTTTTTTCAGATTTTTAGCCGATCGAGAAGTTTTTGTAATTCTCTTTTATTCCTCTCAAACTTAGGCGGTGTCAGTCATTGCGCTAGTACTACCTTAATCAATTGAGTATATACTATCACAAACTATCTATATAGACGTCCCCCCTGGGAACTATTCGTTATAGGAGGAAATACCATCCTTTTTCTCAGTGCATCGTACGAATTTTATTGTTTTCTATTATATAAAAAAAAAACTAGTAGCTCGTAATGTTGCGACTACTGTCATACGCTTTTTATTATGTAGACAGGACGTATCGGCACTCTTTGATAATAATGTTTTCTAAAGAATCCAACCGCGATGATCAATAGCTTTTTTGCATCGGCGACAGGGCGAGCCTGGAGAACCTGGACCGCCAGGACCACCCGGTCCTCAGGGAACCGAGGGTCTCTCTGGACAGGACGGCAGGCAAGGAATACCGGGCGAGAGCGGACCTCCGGGCGAGAAGGGCTCGCCGGGACCCATCGGTCCCACCGGCCCTGTCGGCCCACCAGGACTACCAGGCTTGAAGGTCAGTCTATTCGGAGTCATCGACTTAACATAGACTTAGCTATTCGACCGACAACATTCCGAAATTAATTTCGACGATGCTCCGCGTAGCTTTTGATTTTTTCCATAGCTTTCAATCAATGTGGAGCGGTTCGAAATAATCAATCGATATAATCGTTTAGTCAGAATGTTTTTTTTTAATTAATTTCAACGATGTTCCGCGTAGCTTTTGATTTTTTTGATAGCTTTCAATCAATGTGGAGCGGTTCGAAATAATCAATCGATATAATCGTTTAGTCAGAATGTTTTTTTTTTTTATTAATTTCAACGATGTTCCGCGTAGCTTTTGATTTTTTTGATATCTTTCAATCAATGTGGAGCGGTTCGAAATAATCAGTGGATATGATCGTTTAATCAGAAATTTTTGTTTCAATTAATTAATTACAACGATGCTCCGCGTAGCGTTCAATTTTTTTGATTGCTTCCAATCGATGTGGAGCGGTTCGAAATAATCAGTGAATACGATCGTTCTGTTGGAAATGTATAAAAATGTATTAACGGTATGAATGAGGAGCTTTATTACACATCCTATATCGACACTGCATTAATCCTTTCGTGGCCAGAAAAATAATTTAATTGCCAGGCGACCGCAAACAAATATATATTTGATTAAAATCAATATTTTATTGTCATGGAATCAATGGTAATTTACGGGTCACCCTAGAAATAATTTTTGTTTGGGTGTGTTACACACGTGCTCCCATTGGTTCATCGCAAAAGCAGCCTCAGGAGGACCGCGAGTTATTGTCATAACATGATTTTTTATCCAGATCTTTTATGTTCTTTACTTGTATATCTTATAGGGCGCACCAGGGAGAAACGGAACCCCAGGCTTTCCAGGTCGACGAGTGAGTTTTTTAAGCGTATAAGTTTATTGCAGATACTACGGTGGCATCTATGGTGGGGACGCACTAAAAACTGTTACTAACGGAAGTGGTTGCGGCGGTTCAGTTGCTTCCTTAATTAACACTGTCAAGGAGAGTAGTGCTGGTGCTGCCGCTACTGGGGAGCTGTTGGTGGCAGATGTCTAACGATAATAACTCGTGGCGCTCTCGACACTCGCGAACGATAATGAGATATACATATATATACATATATACACACACATACACGAACGTACTATCGGCGAAATGGGTAGTTCGTGATAGATCAATGAGGTCACCGAAAGTCACTCAGCGAAGTCTTGTTTCATCAACAGGGCGACAAGGGCGATAAGGGCGATCGTGGCTTGACGACATCGTTGAACGGTGAACAGATTCCTCCAGGCACTTTCGAAGGCCCGCCGGGTCCACCAGGACCGCCTGGTAAGCCAAGCTATTATTCGGATGAAAATTAAAAAAGCGATATCGCAGAACGGGAGAGCTTTGCTCACAACGGGACACTTAATGCGCACGAAAAGTTCGGGCTGAAATTCGATCGATTAACGGAAGAAATAAGAGCTCGGTTCTTCTTGTCGGGAGAGTTGAAACGCTCCTTTTTGCAAATACGTACGTGCAGTTCTGTCACTGTTCAACATCGCGGTCTCTCATCCTCTCTCCGCTCACGTATTCTTAGCCAATTGGAACTTTGTCCAATTGTAACTTTTAGATTGCGCCACGCTTTGGTGACTATATCTGTCTTTTTTTTCTCTTTCACTCCCTTTATCTCTTTTCCGGCGGCGCGCGAGACGCGGGGGAGGGTCGATTCGATAATTCATACTCGTCTACTTTCTTAACTCCGCGCGGTGCCCTTAGTTCGCCGTCGCCACTCGAGCGTCGTTTCTATCAATTCGACCGGGCTCTTTCTGTTGTCGATAATCTTTTGTCTTCCCCGTCTCTGCCAAGCCCGCGAAGGATTGTTATAATAATTGTAATTTCTCCATTCAGCGACAGAGAGGTAGCGGGAGAGACGGATGAGAACAATAAGAGCTTCTTCTTTATTACTCTATATATACAGTGTCGAATTATCGAACAATCCCCCCGTATTCTTCACGTTGAAAATGCTTTGCTACCTTTTCCAGTGATTTACTCTCGAGACTAAGAGACCTGGACATCGGCATCTTCCGTCGTATCACGCTATAAAATTGTTACTTCTTTTCGTTTTTTTTTTCTTTTTTCAATTATTTTGTTCGTTATTTTTTTATCGTTTCATATGATTTTTATAAAAATGTTTGCTTACGCGTGTTTGCCTTCGTTCATCAGTTTTTATCGCCGGCTACACTGGAGATGAATTTTAAAAACATTGGAAACGTATCGCACGATCGTTTTCCCACTTTTCTGTGTTACTTAATTCATACATTTTTATCACTGGCTGCATTTGGGATACATTGTAGAGAAAAATAAAAGACATGTTCTCTGTAACGTCATGTCCGGTTTGAAAATCTCGTTTCTCGACCGGAAGTAACGGCATACCGGAAATACGACACTTCCGGTTTGAAAACCGCAATTTCCAAAACGAAAGTGACGCAGACGCTACGCAGACAAATTTGAAACATTTCCTTCCGACGTCACTTCCGGTTTGAAAATCTCGTTTTTCGACCGGAAGTAACGGCATACCGGAAATATGACACTTCCGGTTTGAAAACCGCAATTTCCAAATCGAAAGTGACGTTACAGTCTCCGAAATGTGTTTGGAATGCAGCCAGTGTCTGAAACGTGTGAATTAAGAAACGTAATCAAGTGGGCAAGAGAACGTGCGCGCTGGATGTCGAATCTATTTGAAATTCGTCACGAATGCAGCCGGCGACAGAAACGGATGAACGAAGGAACACGCAGTATTTCCTCGCGCGGCGTTAACGAGGCTTGAGGATTATTGTCATTGACGATGCGTCGTACTCTAGGGCCCCAGGGCGAGAAGGGAGAGCTGGGTCCTACGGGACCGCCCGGACCGCCCGGTGAGAAGGGTGCTCGGGGAAAACACGGGAAGAGGGTAAGCTTCAGCGAGGTCCTCCGATTGACCATCGACCACGAATTTCCAGCCAAAGTCTTCCTCGGCGATCCCGATTCAACTGTTCAACCAACCCACGATAATCTCGCGTCCGTCCTCTCGATTATCGCGGTCGACTCGCGGCCAATCTGCAATCCCCCCGACGGCCCTCATCCCTTGAACCCCCTCGTCCGCTCCCAAGTTTTTGTTGTCTGGCTCGCGAGAAGCATGATCACTTGTCTGCACGCATGCCGGTGAAAGCACGAGGAATGCCAAAGAAACCAAAAAAAAAAAAAATGTATTAATTTCGCTGTTATTCAAAGCCTGCGAAAGCTTCGTCGTCGTCTTCTCGTTCTTCGACCGCGTCTCGACGTCGGGGACGCCGGAGCGTTGCATCACTTGCGAGTAATTTCAGGGAAGCAATCCTGAAGAGATTGACGGGCCTAGCGGAAAGAGCCACGCTTGTTGGAATCGTAACAAACGCCGTCCCGATCGGTGCTTCGTGGGCTTGCAATCGGCATTAATTGCACGCCTCGCTCGCACATTCACGTTCACCCGATTCGCTTTTCTCGTTGCCACGAGCACGTCGACGGATACACGATAAATCGTACGGGAGGAAAAGGACGAGAAACAAAGATTCCTAGAGATCTTCGGTGGTATCGCGAACGCGCAGCCGGCTAGCCGAGGCACATGCCTGGATTACGTTGCCTTGGCGATTCGTCTCGACTTCTCCACGTTCATCTTGTCTCCGGGCGAGCCGTGTCTCGCGTTGTTATTTTTATTTTCTCGATGTCCATTATGTGTCTCGCTCGACGTTCCGTGTACGAGTTGGAGGATGTTTCGGTGGAAGCGAAGGGGCATGCCTCGCGAAAACAACAACCCCTCGAGGGAAAGAGTCGCTCGCGCGGTTTTCTCGTCTTCCTCTCGTTCTCGTTGCGTTGCGGCACGCCAGTTCGTTTCCGTTCGATATTCTCAACGGATACCCGGCAACCGAAAATCGGGCAAATGTCGACCACGATGAAGTCGCGTCTTGTACGATAACAATATTTCACGATTAAACCGTAACAGCCGAGAGTGGCAAGGCCTGCAAATAAACGCTGCTAATGTGTAATTAACGATAACCGTAAGTATTAACGATAACAAGAATCTATGTATAGACGTAGAATAAATAACGAGGGTGCAGGGTGAGCTAAAAGGGGAAGAGCTCGCGATCGCAACGGGGAAACTACATGGTTTGTCCTCACTGCGTCGCAGGCTCGACCGCATCGTCGTACGGAATTTATGCGAAGATAATGACTTTGAGTTTAAAGTAATTAGCCGATAGCTTGGTAGATCTTAATGTGCTGCGTTTGTTTGTTTTTTTTTCTTCCGCTGTTTAATCATTATTATACTCCTACGTGTGTGCGTGTGCGTGTGTGTATTATTTATCTGTAATAATTTCAATCGGTGTAAGTAGCTTGTAACTAATGTGTGTTTAATGTAGAGAGTAACACACCCACTGCCTCCTCTGTGTGCCGGTTAAAAAAAAAAAACCAAAGACAAAAAAGAAATCCGACTAATCACTAATCAAAAGTTACTACTACCACTGCTACTCGCGGCTTGAGGCTCTCCCGGCAAGCTCGCAATTATCGCCGGCAAGCAACTTGCCACGTGTAAGTATCATCCCTTTCTAAGTAATATAATGGCCCCTCATAATCGTGCGCCTTATACCCCGTAGAACCCATTTGTCAAGCTCCCACTTACCCGTATTTTATCGTTGATCCTTTATTAGATCCGGTATTACGGTAATCCACCCCTCTGATTGTAGCGACCTTTAATCACAAACTCTCTGTGTCTCTCCATGTCCTTTATTCTCGAGACCCGACCTTACCCGCGACTGCCCAATCCCAATCTCTTCCCTCTTCTTCTTCATCTCTCATTCTTCTTGTTCCATCGCCAATTCACTCTGTCTGGTCCCCTGTCTCAATCTGGCTCTGTTAATAAAGAGTAAAAAAGAGTCGTCTTTGGACCAACCGAATATGAAGACATAAACGGAGGACCTTGTTGGATCTGACCCTGCAGTGTCGTTATAGGGTTTCAAGGGAGTTTCCGGTGGCGCCGTGGCGAGAGGCCTTCCCGGGTTTCCGGGTCCGAAGGGCGAACCCGGTGAGAAGGGTTCCCAAGGCGTGAAAGGCGACACGAGTGCACCAGGTAGTTTATCCATCGCGATAGCTTCTTCTCCGCGCGAACGTATTTTTTTTCAGTGACAAAAAGCAAACCGACGAGAGTCGAATAATAATAACCCAAAGGAGAGAGTTCCATAAAGCGATGTCAAAAAATGTACATCCACTCTTTACTCGTCGGAACCTCTATTGTACATTTGTTGTTATTACTACTGTCGTTAAAACGAAAGATTTTTTTTGTTGCTGTTTTTGGTTACCTTATTTTAATTTACGTTCGTTCTTCTTCTGTTTCTTTGGTTCCTTTGATTTTTCGTCTCCAATCCAGGTCTCGAAGTGCCGATAAGTTGCACCTGTGGAAAAAGAGAAACAGATAGAGAAATGCTTCGGTGGTTGATAGGCTTAAATTGTCGTCGGCTTCTAGATTGGTTATTGACTCCACGGGATGTTGACGTTTTGTAGGGCCAAAGGGCGACCTCGGACCTCAAGGACCGCCGGGCCTCGACGGCCTCAATGGGGAGGCCGGTATTCAAGGCCCCCCGGGACTACCTGTATGTACAATATAATATATTTATTGATAAAAGTAATCGGCCACCTTCGATCGCTCTAAAAAAAATGAGTTTCTTCTCATCGACAACGTCTTTCGCACAGGGTCTCTCAGGGCCGAAAGGAGAGAAAGGAGAATACGGAGACATTGGACCGCCCGGGCTCATGGGACCTCCCGGTTTACCCGGACCTCCGGTACGTACAATAATAGGATCCATTCAGCCATTCTATCTAACATTTCTTACCCGAGAGATAGACCTTTAATAAGTGAAATCATTTTCGTTGTCCGCCACGTTCAGGGTTCTCCGGGCATGAAGGGAGAGAAGGGAGAGAAGGGCGAATCGGTGAGTAAATCTACCACCAACAATTCCTGGTCCAACGATTCCTTGTACTCGGTCTAATTATTTCTTTTTTCTTTTCCATCCTCCCTCGGCTGGATTCACCCTACGCAGAAGTACAAAAAATTACGGCGAAGACAGGTGAGGCTTTAGACTGTCTGTTTAATCATTAGCGTTGTTATCCAGGTGCGATTGGATTATTAACTTTATTTCTTTTTTTTTCAGGGTGACGGCACGTTTGAAGTAAACGCTGGAGAAGTGGTGAGTATACGATGAGCGGTGATAGCCAAAGTTGAGAATCTTTCTCGGTTGGAGTGAAAATTTCAACGCGGATAACTTTGATGTGCAGATAATGGGACCGCCTGGACCTCCTGGACCCGCCGGCAATCCAGGCCTGCAAGGCCCACCCGGAATCAAGGGAGACAGGGGACACGACGGTGCCAAGGGCGATTCCGTCAGTAATCCAGCGTTTCTTGTTAAGGATGCATCACACATAGTTTCCCAACCGAAAGTTTAGTTCCAGTACTGAAACAAAATTTCAGTACTTCGCGATATGCCAAAAAACTGAAAAAAATCAACCGTATTAACGATGTTAGGACCTTTCGTTTTACATAATAATAATACCAAACATTTATTACAAGTTATAATTTTTTTAATCAGAAAACTCCCTATTTCACATTTTAAATGAATTCCTGGACTTTTTTAGAATTCATATGAATTTTTTCAGAATTTTCTTACATTAAAATGTTTTTCCGAAAATTTGATAAATCTATGTGGAAACACGAATCTCAGATATGTTTCCGTATATTAAAAAGTTTCGAGACGATAGCGTAGTCATGGGCTTAAAAAAATGTCAAGAACGAAAACTTCGAAAATGTAAGAAAATTCTGAAAAAATTCATGTGGCTTCCATAAAACCAAGGAATTCATTTGAAAAGAGAAAAAAAAAAGATTTACTGATTATTTCTTCAACAATTTTTTGTAGTGGTTTGTTAATAACTTTTTGACATTATTATTATGCAGATTGAATGACTTGGCACCTTTCATGCAGTTGATTTTAAAAAAATTTTATACCAATAGGAAGTGTTAAAATTCTCACTGAATCTCACTTTCAGCCGGGAGTGTACGTGTGAAGCATCCTCAATTAATTCCACGCAGATCGCCGACAAATCATTCGAGTGTCGAAGTTCCATTTTCTTTTCTTTATCGTTTCAGGGTGAGAAAGGTGCCAAGGGAGATCCAGGCCCGATGGGACTGCCGGTAAGTCGGGGAATTCGTCAATTATCTTTCACTTCGTCGAGCGTATCGCGAGAAACTTGGACCGACGTTGTCGCCGAGCGTCGCCGTACGTGTCGATATCGAGTCACGTATAACGGACTTATTTTTTTTTTGCAGGGCCCGATGGGACTGAGGGGAGAGTCCGGAAGACAAGGGGACGCCGGTAAACCTGGCGCGATGGTAAGAACGCGGGCATCACGCTCCTAACGCCATCCACTAAATGCCTTCTTCATCAGTCAATTGTCGAACCTCGTGCTAACGATGTTGTCGCTATTATACGTTTATTACTTGGCCACTCGCGCTTTTATCTGTGTCCCGTTTATTCACAAAAAAAAGAAACAAAATAAAACAAGCGAAAAAAAATAATGATCGAGCTGATGCTGACTGGACTCTGGTGGCGAAGCTGTGTTCAATGAAATAAGAAAAAAAAAAAAAAGATGTAATAGAGAAATCATCGTCGTCAGAGTCCAGGCCTGATCAGTTGACTGTATCGTTGGTAGAGTCGTTAGTCCGCTGGTACGCGGTTCTAATTAACGCTCGACTCGTCGACGAAAACGTAAAGGCTCGACTATAATAGACATCAAAGAAAATCATCTCGTCCTCATAATGAACATTATCTTCACCATCATCCTAGATATCACATTAATAATAATAATAATAATAACAATAAAATAATAATAATAATAATAATAAATATCGACTTGAAAACAGGTTGGCACGTGGTGATCCGACTAACAACTAACACGGGGGGATAGGTACAGCAAAGAGATAGCCCGACAATAACCAATCGAGTGCGCAAACCATCCGGGACTCTCGATGATGATATCCGGACAAAAAGGCATACAAAAAAAAAATACAAAAAAAAATACGGATCAATCAAAGACACAGCCACACGCGACAAGTCACAACTACACGCCCGTTACAGTGTGCGCGCGCCTCGGAAAATATCTTAGACACGTGAGAAAGCTAATGGAAAAAAAAGGAAAAAAAAAGAAACACAACAGCACGTACACAACCATACAGACACAATAACATGGAAATATATATTTTTTGTCGCGTCTCTCCCGATGAACTCCGAGCTCTTCCGAGTTACGAAAATACGAAGAAAAAAAAAGTCATATATACATACTATATATTCTCCTACGTTAAAGACTAGCGAGAAAGAAGAAAAAAAAAGAAAAAAAAAAACTTGAGTTGCGATGGTCGATCGTGGAGTATCGAAGCGAAGTTGATAGTTCCGGCGACTCCGATTTGTACATAATAATATGCGAGCGCTGTATCGTGGATAAGCGTCTGGGCTACTTGCCGCTGCGATTATGCTACTGGAGAGCTCAGTGTGCCCCGCGAGAGAGGATAAAAAAAAGTGGTGGGTAATAGACGATCGAGTACGAAACTTTTCCTCGACGAGTGGGTTACCTCTTGGTTTACGAGAAAAAGCGTTGCTCGATCGCGACTCGAGTCGTATCTACCTGGTTAATTTAAACGGACCCCTTTCCCGGGGGGTTTGTTCCCCCCCTTTCCCCCCCCCCCCCCCCCCCCCCCCCGCCTCCCCGATCGTGGCTCTTTGCCAACGGGAAGGACTAATCCCGGCCAAAGTATACTCTTTGAGCCTCCGAGATATGGCCTACACCATCGCTTCTTATCGTTATTACATTTAGACCCGAAAACGAACGTAGCCGAAACACGTTCTCCTCGTCCGAGCGGCAAAACATCCGAGAAATGCATTATATACATATAAAAGAAAAAAAAGAGCGTAGGTGCGTCGAGGCAATGAGAAAGCAAAAAAAAAAGTATAATAGAAACATTCCTTCGTGGGAAAGCTCAGTGCGCGGATCGATTGAGGACGGAGGCTCCTGTGCCAATTGAGATATATCCGGTCTCCGGTGCGGCCGGCTAATTGTAATTATTAAGGGGGAAAAGAAGATTCCCCAGGTGCGCTGGCGTCTCGCGATGGCAATTAGTATTAGCTTTGGCGACTGTAATTGCAATTATGTTAGTTACTTTTATATATATATGTTTATATATATATATATATATATAAACAACCACGTATGTATACACATGATACGGTAGTATAGAGTGTAAGACGATAAAGAGGGGCGCGGGGTCAGATGTAATATTAGTACGTGACGTTGTCGAGCGCGTTATCGATGTATCCGAATGTTGCCTCGGCGGGGATGTCTTCGTATATATACACACACACACAGAAACACAAAAAAAAAACACCTGCGCTAAAGAAATTTGTAACATACAGAACTTAATGTAATGTATAATCGAATCTACAGTTTATCTATGCGTAGGCTTAAATTAAAAGATAAGAATAATTTATTGTTAAGCGACCCGTCGTTCGGCGTATCCGTCGAGGAAGCGTCGGTCTGGTACTCGGTATTACTCTAAGCGATAATAATTAATATATTTGTTAATCGAGACGACGACGTATATCGTGTGACGAGGAGAGGCGATGATGATATCCATGACGTACGAAATTACTAACGAAACTGTTTCATAATGTCCTGATTAATAAACAGAATGTGCATGTGTGCCTGTTGCCCTTTATGCTTATATACATACAACAAACAAAAAAAAAAAAGAAAAGGATATTTACAAACCTTCTTCCACGAATCTCCTGCCGAAGCATCTCTACGTGTCCATCGAAGCTTCTCGGCCTATCAAAGTAGTTCGAATAGCCACTGCAATTTTTGCGTATCATTATCACTCTGTCGACACGATCTTGTCTCGAATCAAAGCTCTACTGTCTATCTCTTTCACGCTTGCTCGCGCTTTTTATTTCACGTCTTACGATGAATCTGAACGTTCACTCGCTGCGGCGAGGAACGTAAATTGGACTGCTGGCAATATCAATTTTTTTTTTTTTTTTATTGAGAGGACTATAAAGCAGAACTGACGAATCGGTTTCATTGACGTGGTCGAAAGCTGCGCATCACTCGGTTGTCTATAACGACCCGCTATCTCTGATCGAAGCTATCTGTGAGCGCACATATTATTTACATAATATGCAATGTTCGAGAATGCGTACGAAGCCTGGCCGCATGGTCCTTCATCGTCCCGACTTCCGGTCCCGCCCCGACTAGTAATTTATTGAATATATATGCGTATATACATATAACACAATATGCGTATACTTATATATACCAGAAATGCTAGAATTCATGTATACACAAAGTGTAAAATATAAGTGAACGCATCGAGGCTGTGCACAGTGCGCTCGTCGGTCGTTGGGTCGATCGCTACCACACCCCCTAATTAAAATATCCTTAATGCGTTCTTAAATCGAGTTTACGTAGAGTTTCCTCTCCCTTTCAGGGAACTTCGGGATTAGACGGCATGAAGGTGAGCAACATCGTTCGTACGAACGTTCCGTGAATAATACGTGAAAATTAAGAATTATAGTAAAAGCTTATCGATCACCCTATGTAATTTCAGGGCGCGCAGGGAGAGCCGGGAATGAAGGGAGACACGGGAGACCCCGGATTGCCCGTGAGTTTCATTCGCTATTCCTATTCGATTCAACCCCTCCAACCCGCGCAGTGTCTCGAACGATGCGTTGCGCAATATTACTCAATGATATTGACAAAAGTATTTTTTTTTATTTGTATCTATCTCCAGGGTACCGATGGAATCCCAGCGAAAGAGGTACATAAGCGTTACATAATCGCAATAGCTCCTTGAAAAAAAAAAAAAGATAATGTAATTTGTTGCAATGTGACGAAATTACAGGGGCCGCCCGGCGAGAAGGGCTCGACCGGAGATCCTGTGAGTATTGCTGTGAGAGTGCTTCCTTTCTAAAAGGGACGCACCGATTGTTTATGTATTATTATTGTTTTAATTTTTTTTAATCAGTATTATTATTACGATGGTCGTTAAATAAATTAGAGCTATCGCGATAAAGTAAATGGTCACAATACTACAGAGAATATAAGTTCGTAGCTGTACTCTGCGTCAGAGGACGTGAAAGTAAAACGAGAATAAAATAGGTTTACTTCATCGCTTAAGTACAAGACGAAAAACCGAGATCGTGGGTACGTATTTTTTTTGTTAAATAGTTCGGATCGATTAATTTCCGGTTGATAAATAGTTTAATATAAAAAAAATATATATACCGATCAAAAGCCTCGCGACGAGACGAAAGCACTCTACACATTGCCGGCGTGTCCTTCCTCATCACTCTGTCACACGTGTCGCTAATTCAAGTATAGTAATTGCGATTATGTCGTTAACACACATGCATCGATATATCATAGCAATTTATAACTCTAATAATGCATAACGATTATTAAAATCATTGCCTGGCCTCGAAAATTGCACGCCGCGGCAGATCACGTATTTTCACATACGTGTTATTTGTGTCACTGTTCCCCCGGCCAAAGAACATTCTTATTCCTTTCAGGGGCCACAGGGAAAACGAGGACGAAGAGGTGATAAGGGAAACAAGGGCGATCAGGGAGTTCCCGGACTGGACGCACCGTGTCCTCTCGGTGCTGACGGACTCCCGCTCGGAGGCTGCGGCTGGAGAGCACCTCAGGTATGGCAAAACCGCATCCATGTAGTGATAAATGTTCACTATAAATCAAAAATATTTAGCCGCTTCCGGTCGCGTATTAAACGACACTAGTGGGGGATGTAGTTTTTAACGAATTAACAGATATTATTTTTCCTACCCAATTAAATAAAAATATATATCTATATGTACACTGAAAAAAAAAAATTGTTTGCGGTCTGCCAAAGAAAAAAAATTGTTATTCCGATTCTACTTTCAATTCTTACAATTCCATATGATATTGAAACAACGACAGTAAGATTGTCAAGGTGACGTATTATCGTTTCAATCCCGTATGGAATTGTTAGAATTAAGAGTAGAATTGAAATAATAATTTCTTTCTTTGGCAACCCGCAATCAAATTTTACTTGAGTCAATGATATTTTTTTTCAGTGTAATCTTATATATGTTCTGGAAAATTGTTTGCTTGTTTGTACCAATTTAGTACACAAGAGAAGTGTGCATTTTTCTACCAGAAATACGTCACTTTCGGTTTGAAGATCTCATTTTCTGACTGGAAGTTACGTCTTACCGGATAGACGTAACTTCCGGTTTGAAAATTACGCTTTCGACCGGAAGTGACGTGAAACCGGGAATAGGTGACTTCCTGTTTGAGAATCGCATTTTTCTACCGGAAGTTACGTCTTACCGGAAATACGTAACGTCCGGTTTGAGAATCGCATTTTTGGACCGGAAGTGACGTCTTACCGGAAATACGTGACTTCATTTTTGAAAATCTCAGTTTTTTACTGGAAGTGATGTATTTGCGATACATCGTCACTTCCGCTGAAAGAATGCGATTTTCAAACCGGAAGTCGCGTATTTCCGGTAAATCTCCGCAAATCTAAATTTCCGTTTTCTAAATTTCGTAGTCCATAGCGAGGGAGCGATGCGGCCGAGCCACAATAACCCGCTAGTAACAATAATAATAATAGTGATAGTAGACTAACGGGAGGTAGTGGTTTTTTTTTGCTTCCCTCGAATGTTGCGTGTACCGTATTTAACAGGAAATACCGAGTACCTCGTCGCCGGCGGTAGAAGGTCCCGAGCCTGCGGAAACGGACTACGAGGAGCCGGACGACGATTACGACGACTACACGGATCCGAGCGGAAATCTAGCTGAGAAATAATATTCGTCATACACTGCCCCTCCGACAATCTCGATCGCACCCTCAGCGAGTATCAACCGCCACCGCCGCAACAATTACGATCAACACTCGACCTACAACCCACTACTAAACTAACTCTCACCCGTTCGGTAATTTTCAAGACCCCACCGGGGCTTCGGTCGCTAACACGATGTTGCACACAATACTTATACAGCAGTCCGGGATGGTTTTGGGCGCAAAAATGTGCATGTGACATTAAAAAGCATGAACAATTTTTTCTATATTTATCGTTTAGTCGTATTTCACACTAACGCCAACATATTCAGTCCGGTAAATCCTACGGATTATTTTAACGTATGTGTTTCCGATATTTTCCAGTCGAAGAAAAATGTATTGCGCGAATGGCTGGACGAGGAGGGGCAGGACTAAAATTAGATTCATCATCGACAGGAAGGGAGGAAGAAAGAAGGGAGCACCGACCGAATAGCGCGTTCACCGAGCGTCTTGTAATCCGACGAAATCGAACGAAACCGATTATAATATCACGTCTTGCCAGTAAGTGTTGTAAATAAATGTACTTACAGTGTCAAGCGCCCCAGTGTGTACGTGCGTGAGTGCGTGTGTGTACATAAGGCAATAATTACGGACGTTATGTATTTATATTATATGTATACCGGATTTATAGTGTACGTGTAAAATTTACAATCGTTTTGTATTACGATCGTCAAAACGAAAGTGTCAAAACGACCTTACCCCAAAGGTCACGCCAAAACCTCGAAGACAAAAGGAGAAGAAAATTAAAACACTGTAATGCCAATTCTAGCCAACATTAATTTATCAAGATACGTAATCTAATAATCAATCTTACTGTTGTAATAACTGTTATAGGGTATTGCACGACTCTGCTTCTATATATATATATATATATATATAAATTTATATATACATATATATAT
>JAPYZC010005002.1:0-15649 GCA_030522665.1 Ichneumoninae sp. A BG-2022a | reverse complement strand
TCGGAATACGTATGAATTTTTTCAGATTTTTATCTTTATTTTGACTTTTGCACATTTTTCCATGTAAAAAACAAGAAAAATCAAAATAAAGATAAAAATGTGAAAATTATACGACTGTTTTGCAGGTGGTCTATTTGCAGCCCTTTTTTTCTATCGTTGACGCGATCTGTGGTCAGGTTTTGTTCGAGTTTCTTGAACCCTTTCTTGATGTCCTTACTATTTTATTTACTATTATTATAGTTTTATTTTTTAACTTTTTAATAAAAATAAATAAAAATTTCATTACAGTTCTGTTTAATCGATGAATGTTGTTATGGAAGTAATTAAAAGGCGATGGTCGCCCAACAGCCGGACAACTCTCGAGTTTGAGCGCTCCAGTCACGCACGAATACGGCGAGGTAGTCGCACCGAGGCTGCAACCCGTGGAAGATAATTATTCTCACGCGTACGCGCGAATCCGGCGATAAAGCGAATTTTTATTACAAGCGTCTGAGACACTGCACACAGTAAAAAATAACTTCGTCAAATCGGAATACAAAGTTTCGTAAAAATAATTTTGTTAAATAAGTGACAAATTCATTTTTTCAGGTTTCAATATACAAATCTGTCCTTTTATTTCCCGTGTCATTAACAAGTTCTGTCTGCACTTTTATTTGTAAAACTGGAGCCGGATAGTTGCGACCGAAAAATTAGAAAGAAATAAAAATTGTGTCCGTGCATAGACAATAAGTGGTAAAAATACAAACTTTTTTAACGTGCAACGAAGATCTCGATGAAAATTATACAATTATTTTACAGGCTTTCTATTCGCAGCCCTTTCTTTTTTCCCCATCCATGACACGACCTTTGCTCAGAATTCCTCCGAGTTTCTTGAACCCTTCCTCGATGTCCTCACATGATTATTATTATTCTTTTATTTTTTAAATTACAAAAAAAAGAAATTTCATTATAGTTATTTTTAATCGATCAACATTGTTATGGAAGTCATTAAAAAGCCGCGGTCTCCCAAAAGCCGAACGACTCTCGAGTCTGCGCGCTCCACGCACTCGTCGGCGTTTAACGGCCGCGAGCGCTCGGGAGTTTCATCGCAACGCTCATCTCATCTCTTTAGCTTTCCTCCTCCGTCTCGCCCTCGTGATTCGCCTCGCGCCTCCTCGCACTCGGCGTCTTTCTTCTCCCGGTGGACTTGAAAATCCGGTCGCATTAAGATATCTATCAGAACAACGGATGTGCGCCATTAAACTTTTACTTTATTTAACGCTCGGGGATGCGCGGAGTCGAAAGCGCGGGCTGCGCGGAATATCGGCGCGCGCATACGAGGAATCGCCGGTGAGTTTCGCCAAGTGCAATGTCGCTGAAACCAAAAACCATCGGGACAAGAGATAGAAAAATCTTGAGTCCTCGAGCGGCATAAATGTAGATAAAACCGAGAAAGAGAAGCAATTTTTTTTTATGCGCTTCTTCTCCTCAGCTCTATCTATCTAACCCGTCCCTTTATTTTCGTCTACGTGCGTATGAAACTCGATAGTGAAAAATCAATCTTTTATGGGGACCAGCGAGGTTTAGTCAACGGAAAATTTTGTTCTTTAGATTGTGTATATACAAGGCTACGACACAATGTAAACAGTTTTCCTTAGGGTGAGCACACTGAAAAAAAAATATCATTGATTCAAGTAAAACTTACTTGCTGGCTGCCAAAGAAATAAAAAAGTTGCTTCAATTCTACTCTGAATTCGTACAATTTCATACCGGATTGAAATGATAACATGTCACCTTGATGGTCTTGGCGTCGTTATTCCAATATCATATGGAATTGTAGGAATTCAAGGCAGAATTGAAACAAACATTTTTTTTCTTCGGCAGGCCGCAAGTGATTTTTTTATCAGTATGTTCATTTTATCATGTATGTCAACATTGTTAAGTAGGAAAAAGCATCAAGAATTCTGATATTATTATTCTGATTTGGTTATTGAAACCAAAAACCATCGGGACAAGAGATGGAAAAATCTTGAGTCCTCGAGCGGCGTAAATGTAGATAAAACCGAGAAAGAGAAGCAATTTATGCAATTTTTTTTATGCGCTTCTCCTCAGCTCTATCTAGCTAACCCGTCCCTTCATTTTCGTCTACGTGCGTATGAAACTCAATAGTGAAAAATTAACCTTTTATGGGGACCAGCGAGGTTTAGTCAACGGAAAATGTTGTCTCTTTAGATTGTGTATATACAAGGCTACGACAAAATGTAAACAGTTTTCCTTAGGGTGAGCATGTATGTCAACATTATTAAGTAGAAAAAGACATAAAGAATTCTGATATTATTATTCTGATTTGGTTATTGAAACCAAAAACCATCGAGACAAGAGATAGAAAAATCTTGAGTCCTCGAGCGGCGTAAATGTAGATAAAACCGAGAAAGAGAAACATTTTTTTTTTTTTAATGTGCGCGAGCTTCTTGGATTGTTTCACCAACGTGTAATTATTGTTCACGTTTGTCCTTAATGGCCGACCGTTACGTGCCACCGTTTAGAATTGCTAATGACTCTTCGGGGGTCTTGTCCGCTCGCAACGTCCATCGCTTTCCATCCTCCCCCTCCCAGCCGATGTCAATACGCAACTGAAACTCATTACTGGGCGTACCGACTAATTAGATGGAGGCGACAAATGATCTCGATTAAATTCACGAGTCGCTCCGTCGATCTATAATTAAAGGTATAAATATAATCCGGTCTGGCAATGATTGCACCCGTCCGAAACTCATTCTCCGCATGCGCTGTGGGTGAAAATAAATAAAGCTTCTTCGATCGTAAATTTGATGAAAAGTATTCGAAGCCGTTCGTTCATATGCGAAATATACTTAATTCGGCGGCTTTTTTATTATTATGGGATATAATTTTCTTTTATAATAATGAAGGAAATGCTATATATATATATATATATATATATATATATATATATGAAACAATATATATATATATATATATATATATTGTTTCGGCAAAAGTATGGTTCGTCGAAACAGATATATTTTTCCGACCCGCAAATAAATATTCATCATTTAGTTTAAAAACTAGTAGTGAAAGAGTTTTATTGCCATAGTTAATATTTACAGTTATCTTCTTGTAACAAATTTTATACCTAATGCTAACTTTACACCTTGGCAAAGGGCAATCGACCTGGGTGCTTCAGCCCAAGTTTAAATAAATATTTAGTTAAATTAAATAAATATGTAATTAAATAAAATAAATATTTCTTTAAACCAAATAGCTATTTCTTTGCGGGGCGCCCGTAAAATAAATTATTTTTCTGTGTGTGAAGTCCGATTGCACTGAATCGGATAATCCGTCGTCTATGTTTGCGCGCTAAAGCAAATCCGACGCAAGAGATTTATCCATCGAAACTCGCATAATTATGAGATAAATTATGCTCAGCCCGCACAATTGGTACAGCGCTTTACCGTAGTGACCTGCAAAGGGTTAAATCCAACCTGGCAATATTCGGCGCGCTGATAATAGTCCCGGTTCGCGACTGAGTACACGGAAGTTCAACGACCGGTGAAGATACGCGTATATCCAATCTCAACTTCAATTATCGATACGCGAACGCAACTCCGCGCGCAGTGTTCGCCTCGATACCGACGAAGAAACGAGCTTCTTCACTCATCGACGGGATACGCCTCCCTCTCGTCGTGAACGTAACTGGCTGTCCGTGTGCACGCACTCAGAAAGTTACGACGCACGGGCTCGTTACGCATGCATAGGTGTGCTGCCCGTAAAATATATAAAGACACAGCTTCGCTCTCTATCGTCACGCCTGTTATTCCGCGGCATTAAAACGCGCAAAAATAAAAGATACCGCGGCTCCTAAGCGCGTATTTACTCTTCCGAATCCGTCGCTCGGAACGACAGCGAACATTTGCCCGATTCAAATACATATTTCACTTAACAACATTTATTAATGCAACGTAAGTACAAAATTATCATTTTCGCGACCTACTTTTTAATACTTCTATGTAGAAGCTGTGTAGCTGTGTAGGAACTGTGTAGTAACTATGTAGCAGCTGTGTAGCTGTTTGGGATCTGTGTAGGAACTGTGTAGTAAATAAAGTAAATAAAGTAACTGTGTAGCTGTTTGGGATCTATGTAGCAACTGTGTAGCTGTGTAGCAGTTGTGTAGCTGTGTAGCGGCTGTGTAGCAGCTGTGTAGCTGTGAAGCAGCTCTGTAGCAGCTATGTAGCTGTGGAGCTGTGTAGAAGCTATGTAGGTGTGTAGCAGCTGTGTAGGTGTGCATCAGCTGTGCAGCTGTGTAACAGCTGTGTAATACTGTGTATACCTGTGTAGCCTGTGTATACCTGTCTAGCAGCTGTGTAGCTGTGTGGCTGTGTAGCTGTGTGGCTGTGTAGCTGTGTGGCTGTGTAGCTGTTTGGCTGTGTAGCTGTGTGGCTGTGTAGCAGGTGTGTAGTTGTGTAGCTGTGTAGCAGCTGTGTAGTTGTGTAGCTGTGTTGCTATTACCCAATAGCAAATTGCTATTACCGTTCTTACATGTTATAAACAACGTACTACATTTTGGAATACACTCGAAGCTGCTATGCCAAACGAAAGGCGAACGAAATTTTGCTCGGGTTTTAGCGGGGATCCGCGATCCGCAACAACTTCGAGGGACGAAGGCGCCCGGGTCTGTCGGGACCGCGGACTCGGTGCGAGAGAGCCGGTCCCAGCCCTTTCTCGTTAGCCGCCGACATTATATTACCCATCGACGAGCATACATCATACGTATAGCCAAGTTTTTTTTTTATAAGTAGTATCTACAACAGGCATGAGAAACATTTGCAGCTCGCATTTATTTCGCGTGCTCACAGGGGGAGAGAGAGAGGAGGTTATACAGCGGCGGTGGACCGCGGGAGAGAAGCCGGAGTCAGAGGACGACGCCGACGTCGGGGCAACGCCGCGTGGGCAGCACCCTGAGAGTGCGCCCGGGACCGCGCGAAGAATTGATGTAGTGCATCTGGCGAACAATGCGCGCCCGCCTGTATGCATATATAGGCCCCGGTATTATAGTGAGTTCTTCGTTGCGCTTCAAATGCATCAACCTGAACTGCCCGCTCGGTTCTGGTTGCCCACACGCTCGGGCACACGTGTTTCGCGGTGTGATAAAAAAATAATAATAATAAGGAAAAAAAAGGGAAGAACACTAATCTGAGGAAAATCGTCGGTCGACTGGAACCCGAGTAGAAATTTTCGAGTGTTACATCGGGCCCTGATAGGGTCCTGATAAGGCCTTATCAGGCCCTTGTCAGGACCCTATCAGAACCCGATGTAACGCTTGGAAATTTACACTCGGGAAAGTCAAATACATATTGCACTTCGCAAAATTTATTAATGCAACGTAAGTACAAAATTATCATTTTCGCGACCTACTTTCCAATACTTCTGTGTAGCTCTGTAGCAGCTGTGTAGCTGTGTAGCTGTGTAGCTGCGTAGCTGTGTAACTGCGTAGCTGTGTAGCTGCGTAGCTGTGTAACTGCGTAGCTGTGTAGCTGTGTAGCTTGTAGCTGTGTAGCTGTGTAGTAATAATAAAAAAAAAAACAAAAAGGAAGAACACTAATCTGAGGAAAATCGTTGGTCGATCGGAATCCGAGTAGACATTTTCGAGTGTTACATCGCGCCCTAATGGGGTCCTGATAAGGCCTTATCAGGCCGTTGTCAGGACCCTATCAGGACCCGATGTAACGCTTGGAAATTTCTACTCGGGAAAGTCGACCGGCTCGAAGGGAAAATAATTTCTCTGGGCGAATAAAGCAGAGTAAATATGATGCGGTTATTAGTGTTCCGCAATCTCAATCGCGGGATCGATTAATCATCCCGGTTATCTCGGAGACAAGCACGAGGGGAGAGTCGGCTTGCCACACTTGACGGGACAAAACATTTACCGGGCGTTGTCGGAACGGGACGACGGAGGAAGAGGGAAGAGAGACGAGCTCGCGGTACTTGGACCGGGAGATGCATCGGCCAAGTCTCTCGCATTGTTGTACGGCTCTCTCGATCCTATCGCGGCTCTGGACGTTGTCGTGAATCGTAGGACACGCATGGTTCGCATCCGGGCCGCGGTGCGAGAGGGGACCGAAACGAAGTGGGATGAAACGAATCGACCAGTTAAAAAGCTTTGCGGTTCTTCCCAAAATGAGTTTTCCGCGATGGGCACAATTTTTTTTTTTTTTTTTTTTTTTTTTTTGCTGACTTCAGCATTATTTTTCCATCGATCGACCGTAAGCAGTAGAAAATAATTTTGCAGAGTCGGAATACGAAGTTTCGTACACATTTTTTTGTTGAACAAGTGACAAACTTGTTCAGACATGGATATATAAAACTTTCCTTTTATTTCCCATGTCATTAATAATTTTGGTTTGTAGATTTGTTTGTAAAACCCGAACCGGGTAGTTGCGATCGCATAATTAACAAATAAAAAATTGTGGATGCCTGTGCCAATAAATTGCTGTAAAAAGTGCAACCTTTTTTTACTGTGTATGTAGAACTGCAAAAGAAAATTGAAATTTTCATAGCGCTTCCTCATAAAGTTGAAAATAAAAATTTTCATATCGCTTCCTCATAAAAGTTGACAATTGAAATTTGTATATCGCTTCCTCACAAAGTTGATAAATTAACAAAAAAAAAATTATGAACGTTTGTCGAAAAAACATGTTTGGTAAAAGTGCGAAGCCTTTTCAGCCCGCGCCATCGAAATTGTTGCCACCATAGGTGGCTGCCGATCTCCCTAAGAGCCAAATAAGCAATCTCCGCCGCCCCTGCCCACGGATTAATTCCCTTATTTTTATTTCCAACCTCCTTCCTCCAGCGGAACGAGAGAATCACAAGAGAAAAAGACAACGCGCGCTCGCACTCCGCCCAGTGCAATACGACGACCCTAAACGAAAATAAACTAATCATTTTCATAAAAAAAAAGTTTTGTTGCCGGATAATTTGTTAACCAATTAATAGTTTCATGAATTTGTTAATAACATTTTGCAATTATTATTATGCAAAATGAATCTTCTCAGTACCTTTAGTATACATGATGTTTTTCAGTTTTTTACACCATCAAGAAGGACTTCCAATTTTCTCTTATTGTTGTCGAACTCATACGAAGTTAGCGCGCAGCGAGACTCCCTCCTTAAGGGACACTCTCGCGGAGCCTCGTGCGAGTTCCCTTTTGGTGGAGTCTCGCAGCGAGACTGCTCGTCCTCGCCGCGTTGAAGGATGTTGGGGTCTCGGTAGTGCCGGACAAGGTGAGGTAGGCGAGGAGGAGTCGAGCGTACCGCGGCGAGTCCAGACCGAGGACAACGAGGCCGCAGAGGAAAGGTCCAGACAGCTCGCGAGAAAGGGAGCGAGAGGACGGCGTACGAAAAGCCGTGGCAAGTGGAAGAGCGAAAGAAAAACATTGAGAACGAGAGAACGAGTCGGAGCGGCGAAGGGAGAGGAGGTGAGGAGGACGGCGAGAGGACGTGAAGCGGAGGGAAAGAGCGAGAGGAGTTACGAGAGAGTCCCGCTCCGCTTGACAGTGAGGTGTCGGGTGGTCGGAGCCCGGCTCGCTGTCAACTTGTCAGCCTGTCAGCCCACGCACGTTGGCACCGCGCTCGTTCCCTCTCCGTTCGTCTCGCCTCCTCCGTATCTTTTTCCTCCGCGTGCGCCGGTCCACCGGATTCGCGGATGCCGCGATCTCGTCCTCCTTCCCGGCGAACGCACCGGGAAGTTCTCACACTTGATTGCCACGCATACATTCGTAATAATCGGTGGGACGGTTAAACGGGAAAGGCGCTCGTTGAGCCTCTTACATTGTTTCGGGCAAGTGGATCCAGCGGGCGTCAGCGACACTCGACGGCCGTACGTGTGTATCATGTGAACCTCTATGAAGCCGCTGCGCTCGGCGAGGCGTGCGAGAGATCCCCGATGTCGCGGGCCTGGCAGGGGAATTAGCGCGAACGGCATCGCGGCCTCGGGACGCGCGTGTCGATTCCCAGGATCCTTCTGACGCTCCGGCTTTGCCGATCTTTCTCTCCGGACCAGTTTCTCCTCTTCCTGGTCCGTTTCGACTAATGAGCTGCGGGGGAAAGCCCTCGAGGCATCGGCTCTGGAGTGCATGTAACGCGGGACAACGACTGGATGGAGGGTGGCGAAAAACCAGATGCTGCCGAGGAGTCTTTCGTAATGATACCTATTTTCGTGGCTTTGTCACATCACTTCCGGTTTGAAAATTATGACTTTTGTACCGGAAGTGACTTCGTACTGGATATCACTTCCGGTTTGAAAATCTTGATTCTTTACCGCGAGTGACTTCGTACTGAACTTCACTTCCGGTTTGAAAATCTTTATTCTTTACCGCAAGTGACTTCGTACTGGAAATCACTTGCGGTTTGAAAATCTTTATTTTTTACCGGAAATGACTTCATACTGATCATCACTTGCGGTTTGAAAATCTTGATTTTTTTTACCGCAAGTGGCTTCATACTGGAAATCACTTGCGGTTTGAAAATCTTGATTTTTGTTACCGCGAGTGGCTTCATACTCGAAATGACTTGAGGTTTAAAAATCTAGAATTTTTACCGCAGGTGACTTCATACTGGAAATCACTTGCGGTTTGAAAATCTTGATTTTTTACCGCAAGTGACTTCATACTGGAAATCACTTGCGGTTTGAAAATCTTGATTTTTTTACCGCAAGTGACTTCATACAGGTAATGACTTCAGGTTCGCAAATCTCAATTTTGTATCAGAAGTGGCGTCATAACGGGAAATACGGCAGATCGGATAAGAATCTTTCATTTGTCGACCGGAAGTGATGTCACTTCCGTCACTTGCGAGTGATATTCGCACACCATGAAATTACGGAACAGAGTAAAGGTTCCAATCTGTACACTGAGAGAAGGATCTAGTAAAAACTGCCCATCATCTAAAAAAAAATTACCATAGCACATAGCAGTAAGGCACCAGAGCGCCACCTATGGCTGATAGTCTCAGATTTTCCAAGAATCGTTACCACAATATCTCCGAAAAATTCTTATAAATCCGGTACTTCCCACAACAGCTGCCGCACTAGTTCCCTATTACTGCGTGCTATGCTAATATCTCCCAAGCGATATACTCATATTTACTAGATCCTTCTCTCACTGAACCCGACAAAGACGTAGCGATAAATGTTTCGAGCCGGACTGACGCCTTCCCGTAGCCCTGTCGCTAAATCGCACCTGAGTATTTGGAGTCCGAACTGTACAACAACCTATCACCGATTGTCCGACACGTACATTCTCTCCTCGTTTTTTTCTTAGGCGCGTTCGCGAGTCGTTTTTTTTTTCTAATGGACCTGTTATGAGAATAAGAACTTGCGCGTTATTATGCCCGGTTCTCGGCTTAAGGAGTCGGCGCGCGGTTGTTCCGTAGCGCTGGTTGCATAGCCTGGTGGCTGTTGTAGCGCTCTGGGCATCTTACCTCACGGGGAGTCGAACCGATTAAATCGCTCGGAGGCCCCCATTCGTTCCAGAGGAGCGAGAGAACCGCGAGAGATCCCGGCCGATCAGAACCGGGAACGCGTATATGATAATTTAGTGGGTAACCGGAGCCGGCCAGCGAGCGAAGGAGACGGAGCGAGGATTATAGCGAGAGGCCGGTCAATGGTCGCGCACCTGTTTCTCTAAACCTCGCTCTCGGGTCAAGGCACGTCTAGGCTGTTCAAAGGCCATTACCCCGATATCCCCGGCTACCACCGACGATTCCACACATTCCCCCCACTCGAATCGCGCGCGCATGGACCACTTCGATGTGGCCAACACGCGCATCCGCGCTTCGCGCTCTACGATACGTCGTGCGTTGTACGCGCTGTTCTCATGTAAATGTTGTTTGGATAGATGGACAGGTAGATTAGCTCATCAAGCCCTGAGACAAATCCCCTAAGGACCGAGCGATATGGAGTTGCGTTACGGATAGCGAAAGGTTGAACAGCTCTGATGGAGATTTCAGAGCGTCATAGCAGGTTCTGATACGCTTCGGAAAATGCCTGACGAGGTCTCTGTAGGTTCCAATGTAAACGTTTGGTGAATTCCCACACTGAAAAAAAAACCAATGACTACAAAATATCAATGAAGTTCGAATTCATTTGAGGGCTGCCATAAAAATATGATGTTATTTTAACTCAGCTTCTAATTGTCACCATTTCATACGGGATTGTTCTCATGTAAATGTTGTTTGGATAGATGGACAGGTAGATTAGCTCATCAAGCCCTGAGACAAATCCCCTAAGGACCAAGCGATATGGAGTTGCGTTACGGATAGCGAAAGGTGGAACAGCTCTGATGGAGATTTCAGAGCGTCATAGCAGGTTCTGATACGCTTCGGAAAATGCCTGACGAGGTCTCTGCAGGTTCCAATGGAGACGTTTGGTGAATTCCTACACTGAAAAAAAAATACCAATGACTGCAAAAATATCAATGAAGTCCAAATTCATTTGAGGGCTGCCATAAAAATATGATGTTATTTTAACTCAGCTTCTAATTGTCACACTTTCATACGGGATTGAAATATGTCACCTTCACAGTCTTGTCGTCGTTGTTTCAATAATATATGGAGTTGTAAGAATTGAAATTAGATTTGAAATAACAATTATTTTCTTGGGTAGTCCGCTAGCGAATTTTTTTTTCAGTGCAGCTGATACTGAAAATGTTGTTCGGATAGATAGACAGGTAGATTAGCTCATCAAGCCCTGAGACAAATCCAGTAAGGACCGAGCGATATGGAGCAGCTTTACAGATAGCGAAAGGTGGAACAGCTCTGATGGAGGTTTCAGAGCGTCATATCAGGTTCTGATACGCTTCGGAAAATGCCTGACGAGGTCTCTGCAGGTTCCAATGTAAACGTTTGGTGAATTCCCATACTGAAAAAAATGCCAATGACCCAAAAATATCAATGAAGTCCGAATTCATTTGAGGGCTGCCATAAAAATATGATGTTATTTTAACTCAGCTTCTAATTGTCACACTTTCATACGGGATTGAAATACGTCACCTTCACAGTCTTTTCGTCGTTGTTTCAATAACATATGGAGTTGTAAGAATTGAAATAAGATTTGAAATAACAATTATTTTCTTTGGCAGTCCGCAAGCGAATTTTTTTTTCAGTTCTGCTGGTACTGAAAATACCGAACGTGTTTTCACATACAATTTTACTGAGTGTTATGTTGCTGGTTCTTGATGCAGTCTGGAAAAAGTTTGACAAGGCCTTTGCAGCGCCTTATCCGGCCCCGATGCAACGGATTGTTGAATTTCCAGCCGATACTAAAAATACCGAAGGCATTTTTACATTCAATTTTAGCGAGTGTGCTCGCTAGTTCGTTTTCCGCTCACTGACCCGAGAAGAGGTTTCCGGGAATAGATCCTTCTGATCAGGTGCGCTCAGAGGATTCCAGTTCGCACACCCAGACTCTCATCTGTATTTGTATTCCGCCCATTTCTTTTTTTTATCCACGATATAATTTATTATTTTTTTTTCTGTTTGATATCTTCCTTTATAATGTATTCCTCAACGTGTGGTGAAGCACTTTCCGGTCCGAACAAAACCGGGAGAAGCGCGGTCGCCAATGAATAACCGGCCGGCCTATTCATTAGCGGGTACACACAGTTGCATTATGCTCGTTAATATTCATGAGACCATGTATTATGTCGCCGAAGGACGATTGCAATACCGATTCCATTTGCTCGTGGCGCGAGGATGGTCCGCTCGTTTCGCTTTGCACTCCTCTTCCTCGCCGTCCTCTCTTCTCGTTCTTCGTCCCCGTCTCCGCGCGGGGCACGGTGCGTAACCTTTTTCCGAGAATCGGGATGACGTTAATCGGATTCGTCGAATGGAATTCGAGAGGAGAAGCGAGGCAGGATCGTCAGCTTGGAACAGTCGTCACCGGACGATCGCGGCAAAGTGTGCGAAGCTTACATCGACGAAAGGATCGCGAAGGATGCTGCGCGACGGCATCCTTCGCTACATATAACGCTCGCCGACCCGGTTGCCTCAAGATGATTGGCTTACAGATTCGTATAATCCCTCGTCAACGTTTTACAATGGTGCTTCTTTTATTTACGATAGAAGACAAGCGAAGGGTCGAGAAGTCGAATCGTGCCGAAGCTATAAAAAAAAAAAAAATTGTAAATTTTATGTACAATTGTGATGAAAAATGTACGTACATTTACAGTGCTATTAAATTTAATTATTGTAATTAATGTACTTTTATAGTAAATTTAACGCGAGTTATTAATAATAAAAGTATTCCTTAAGTTTTTAGTATGATGTACATTATTTTCTCATCGCAGTTGTTTATGGAACATAATATACCAGTGTATGCATAAAAACTTCGAGTTAGAGTACATTAAACTTGGTACGCATTTTTTTTTTTTTTTTTAGTGTGTGTAAAATAATTATCTTCGAACTTCTACCAAGAATCTGCAATAAAATTCACTGTTAAAAGTTCGTATGGAATTTAATGTACACAATATTAAAAACTTCAGAAATATTTTACTTCTGATAATTTACTTTAATTTCACTGTAAAAGTTCATCAAAATTGTACATTATATTAAATTTACCAGTTTTTCCACGAAAACTTCGATTCCGGTCCACTAAATTCACAATTTTTCTTAAACAGTATTCAATCCCATCGACAACGCAGAACCGCCGATGCCAATCGAGAGATTAATTATCGCTAAAGAAATTACATCCGATGATTTTATTACACATATATTTTTAAATGTATTTCTTTCATTCGCTCTCGCGGTGATGTCGATCGTCGCGAAGCGAACGACACCGTGACACAGTTCAACACCCACGACGTCGCTTTCGAAACCGCGAAGGATAAATCAGCCGGGAGTCAGGGACGATAAGAGAAGCCCACGCGCGTCCACCTCGTAAACGTCGATAATTAATAATAGAAAATTGACAAGACGTTGATTAACGATCCGAATCTGCGGGGGGAATTGAGATTCGCCCGCGTGCGACAGTATACACGTACGTCGTACACGCGAGAGGTCAGATATCCTTTTTTTATACACATATATATTTTTTTAATCCCCGTCACGCAACCCCGAGCGTGCAGATAACTCGCGGATGTCCGCGACTACGAAACTCGTACACACGCAGCTGCTGAAAACATATCGGGTACAAGTTGTGCAACGTTGTCCGCGCCGCCGCATGCACGAATGGTAAAAGCCTCGTCCGAAACGCGTGCTCTTTATAAATGGCTCGCCTCGTCGATTCCCATCAATCCCATCGATAATGCACCATCGCCGATGCTAATCGAAAGATTAATTATCGCGAAAAAAATTAATTATTACCACGGCTTTCTTTACATCCCCCCGTCCCTCCGCTCGAACGATGCACAAACATCCCCCCCCCCCCCTTGCCCCTCGGCTCTTGTCTCTCATCCTGCATGTACATATAATCCAAGCAAAAAAAAAATAAAAATAAAAATAAAACAATGTTATACGATTCCGTTGGACCGAAGCACGTAACTCGCTGCACTGTGGTCAGGGTGGGGGGAGGGGGGAAGGGGGGCGCATTAAGCGCAAAAAAAGGTACATACATCGTCGCTGGGAGCAAAAATCACGCGAGCAATAATTAACCAGGGCGATTATTACGATCGATAAATAACCGAATCGACAAGTACACTAGCGCGCGGCATGAAAACGCGGCGAGGCGGATGCGCGCACCCCGCGAGTCCTGTAACGCGCGCCAAATAAGGCCCAGAGGGTGAGGAAAAAAGAAGAGAAATTAAAAAAAAAAAAAAAAAAAAAATTCGTATCGTTTTTCCCCCGACTCTTTATTCGGTAGCCTCCTCGCATGGATGCCGGTGCAGCGCTGCCGATCGGCGGAGTGGCGCGTACATGCGATCGAACCCGGGGATCCCGAAGCGCGGCCGACGGAGCCGTTGCGCGTCGTGCAGGACGCACAAAAGCCGCCCCGCGTGTACGCGGGCCACGCCAATTTGTACGTGCGTGCCGAGGGTACTCGGGCGCACACAATAAACCGGACGAGTACGATATACGCAGTCGCTCGGGATGCATCGGGCACAGTGACGCGGTATGCGCCAACAAGGTGTATGCGCCGCGCATACCCGGGACGTTGTGTTCACGCACACGCTCGTACGAGGTCCGCACACGGCACTCACCGGGCCCCGAGAAAGAGAGCGAGAGAGGCCCGAACGGCGGAGGAGCTCGACGGTGAACGGGGAAGAATAAGGAACGGGCCTCGTTGTTACTTCCCCGGCCGAGAGCGCAGAAACCCGCGTGCGTTATAATCTCGATATCCCATATATCCATGTAGCCCGAGACATGCCTCTCTTACCCATTTTAAATATAGCATCGTGTAATTCATAATAAATGACTTATAAATGGCAATGTACGTTTTTGCGAAAGAACCATCTCTCGCGCCGGACGGTCCGGCGCGCATGCGCGTGTGCTCGAATGCGCATGCGTCGGTGAGGCCCTCGTTGGCGCGCATGCGCGTGTGCGCGCTGTTTGGGCCCGCGCGTGTGCGCAGGCGCGAGAGCCTCTCGGTGAGCGCGCAACTCACGGCCGAGTGAAGCAGAAGGGATGCTGCGCTACGATACGCCGCGCGCTCGAGAAGGAGGAAGACTCCGTTTCGCTCCTCATCTTCTTTCGCTCTCCTCCTCGGCACCCTCGCGACCTCTCCGATGCAATACATTTTCTCCCTCCACGTTCGCTTGGCTATATGTTTCTCTCTCTCGTTCTCTCTTTATCGGGCGGTTTTTCTCCTTCTCGCCGAGGGTTTATACCGTCCCGCACATGGCAGTGTGCAACTTTCCGGTTGAGTTCGGAATGGCAATATACGCCGCCGACACCATATCACGTGCCTCGGACTCGCGAGGCGGCCCGTTTGTTTGTTGCTTTATTATGTATAACACACGGCATTACCATCCCGTTTTGCTCGTCGTCCTCTCCTGTGTGCTTCTCCGCGAAGCTGTCTCTCTCTCTCCCTCTCTACGACTTCGATGATTTAGATAAATCGACGATGGCCGAGCGTGGCATAGTGCACTCCGGCTGCGGGGAAGAAATCTCAACGGGCTAAGCGTCCGGCGCAACCGAAGTGTGGGCATTATAACTTTCGAGGGCTTCTTTCTGCGTGGTGTAGGTTCGTAAATTCCCTCGGTCGCCGGGGTGCCGCCGATCCTCGCTCGGCTAAATTCGTCGTACCTTTTGTGCGAATTAGCGATATTACTCTTGGGGGAAAAATTTAAATTATGGTGGAAAAATAAATGAGTCGGGAGAGATCGATGGAGCAATGGATGCGGGTCTAGAGGCGGAAAATAAATTCTGCTGCCAGCGTGATCTTAACACGTCAGTGTTTAGATCCTAAACACGGAACGAATTCGCTCGGACGGTACTTTTGAATTCAGACTAAAAGGTTTTTTTTAAAACGTATCACGCAGACTTTGAGAGCTATGCATGTTTCGTGGATAAACAGGGAGTGTTGCTTTCTGTGAGAAAAAGTATATAGAATTTTTTTATCGTTAAATCTGTCACTGATAAGGGCCGGCTAAATTCGTCGTACCTTTTGTGCGAATTAGCGATATTACTCTTGGGGGAAAAATTTTAAGTATGATGGAAAAATA